>VYZV01018512.1:10160-24486 GCA_013401275.1 Pandion haliaetus | reverse complement strand
TTATATCCAAAGCTTCCTACGATTGGAGTCTGGGGATCCTGGGAGTGTGTTTCTGGTGAAGATTTTTTCTTGAAGGAAATTTATCAAGAATAGCTGGGTGGATTCTGGTGCAGCTGAAGTATCTGATACCAAGGCAAATGACATTGCTTGAAAATGATGGCCATGAAATGCAAGTACATTGCAAATCATTCAGCTGCAGAGTCTTGGAATAAAAGCACTGCAGAGCTGATGTATGGACTGATGTTGCCATTTAATGTGGTTTCCCAGCAAACCTTTCATAAAATTCATGACTGTAGCTGACCTCTGTTACTGTGTTCCTCTTAAGGGGGGGGGAAGGCTATAACCCAGCTCTCTACAGCATTGCACTGAAAAGTGATGTGTGATGTGAAGCAAGGTGAGGCGAATCATGTTCACTTCACCACAGACACTGGAGGTGAGCCTGTAGTCAAACAGTTGATTAAATGTCACAGCATATTCGGCAGTCTTCCAGGCTGACAAGATTCTACTCCGACCAGCTTCAAACTAGGAGACTGATTCAAATCACATTTTCTACCAGCTTTACTCCATTGCCAGTGTTACTTTACACCTATGAAAGTAAAAGCAGAATTGGCCATCAGCTGCCAGCTGGAAACACACAGCTTCTTTATGTTATTATTACCACAAAATACGAGACAAGACACTGCTTATAGTATTTTGCTCTTGTATTAGATATAGTTATTTGGCTTCTGGTTTATGCGTGGCTGTGACTGCTGATGTTTCCTGAAATCAGCAATTCTGGCCTGCCCTAGAAAGTCTTGGCTTCTTGTGTAAAAACTGATGTACTATTTTTCACTTCCACTATAGCTTACAGTCAAGGGACAGTTGCTGATGTATGTTAAGTTAATGAATGCCACAGCAAGCTGAATCTGAGGCAAAAGGACTGGCTGACATGGTCATGTCTGAGCCACTGTCCAGANGTCCAGAGAGCAGAAAGCAGTGCAGATGGGGGAAAATGTAATAGCTAGAGGAGCTCAGGTACCATGAAAATGTGAGAGGAGGCAGAGAATACCTAGTCAGACAGATGGCATATTTAAATGGGAGGGGAGGTAGATGCTGCAGAGGCACTTGTTTTTTTCCTTCTTCTATGTAAAAATGGTAAATCACAACCCACCTCTCAGTCCTACTTCCCTGTCTTTCAACTTCCCACCCTCCTCAGAGTACCTCTTTAAATTATGAGAGCTGAGAAGACATAGTCTTTCATATGTAAAATGATTCCCATATTTTGGGAAATGGAAAATTAACAGCTGCCATACATAACTTTGGCACTATCACCAGTTAAAAATAATTTAGCCCTTCCATTCCCTAAGATCAAATTATTAATAAACAAATGTGTGCATAATGCTTTTGTCCACATGTGAATGTCTACCCTCCTGATGAAAATGATTTGTGAATACAAATTGAGGGTAGTATGTGTCTCCTAATCACCTGTGTGATCTTGATACCCACACTATCTAGCAGCAGAGCATGCCACATTGTATTTGCTTCTCTATGAGGGTGGTGTATTATTAGTCCTTAAAGGTCTGCGGCACAGTTGAGAGCAACTGCTTTCTTCTCCCTAACTCCACATTGTCTCTTCCAGTGCATATGTCTGTGTGCGTGTATGTATAATGAGGGAGGTAAGGCAGGGAGAAGATGTAGAAAAGAGCATGTTTCCTTAGAGGACAGGAACGTGTCTTGTTCTACTTCAGTGATGACGAGTTAATGACATAGGGTTTGCCTATTGAACAATGTGCCTAAAGTTTTTTCAGATTAGCTACCAAAACTGGTCTCCCCACTAGTGATTTGGTAACATGTGGTGGCAACTGCAAGACAGAGCTTCCACATTTCCATCCGGTTTCTAGCCCAAACAAGCTGTATGTATAGTAATACAGTGCAATAGTGTAAAAAAATTTACAATATAATTAATTTTTTTTATTTTAGTTCTCTCTGGGCTATATAGTCCCTGCCTGTTGTTTTATTTACTCCATAGCTATTCTTGTTTTGTAGCTATTTCCTTTAGCTTGTAGCTCTAAGGTCAGTCTAAGGACAAGATGTTCTTTCCAGAGATGAGTTGTGAACAGTAACAAGTAGGCTGTGTAAATGCTTCTTTTCTTCTGTGTCATTCTGAAAATCTAGCTTGGGAAAAAAAAAAACCCAAAAGTCTCCTTCAGCTCAGGATTGAGGTCCTAAATTCAGATTTTGAGGTTGACATCACTCCTTTGATGCCTCTGAGTAAATTACAAAAGAATAGTTGCAGGGTGATCCAAAGCCTTGCCCATGCAAGTTGTAATTCTCCAGGCTGAGACTATTTTTTGTAGCCACTAAAATGTATGGGACAGAATAGATTTTTTATTTATTTATTTTGCTTTTTTTTTTTTTTTTTCAATAATTTCATGTCATTGCTTCTATTTTTAAAAGAATGTCTTGATTCATTACAATGTTATGGACCTTGTATCATGCTGGAATCATCTGTACTTTGCTAGGACATTACTACAAGTGTAATAGTTATGCCTACTGTTCTAAATATTCTGTGAGGGCAGAGGATTTTAACATCCAGCCAGAAAAATTGATTAATAGGAATGGAAAGAGTAGTAGTACCACACTCAGCTCCTCTTTCTCTTTCGTCTTCCGGACAACATAAATGTGCTGGTGGTGCTAAATGACTTCATTCATAAGCGAGTACAATAAAGATTAATCTTTAATTAGTTCTGGCATATGTCCTTTAAATTCAAAGCCTGTAAATCACAATGGGCAAAGGGTAATATGTCTTAACAGGTTACACCTCCCAAAGGATTTTTTGATTGACATCAAAATTGTTTCCCCTCCCTCTCTTCTGACTGACAGAATGGCAGGTGTGAAGTGATGGCAGTGTGCTGTAATAATGTGTCAAAAGACCTTAAATCAAGACTAATGTGGCTTCAATGATAAGCTCCCAAACGTTTGTATGGCAGAAAATGGAACTGTAGGGCAGATTCATCTTGGGACTATTATATCTTTGCACTTTCTAAAAGCGCTTTTTAGTTAGGATCCTTGGGCGATTACAGGGCAGAGGTTTTAGAAGTATTTCTTCTTACAAAGTCATCACGAGGAGAAAAACATTACTATGCTTACTCCTGTGAAGAACTTACATCTAGTGGGTTTTTTGCACAGTGATCTTTTAATATAGATGTAATCCAGAACCTGAAATAGATAAAAATGCACCTGTTTCAGCAGCTACTGATGGTCACTCCTTTAAACAAACCTCAACATTTAATGCCTGAAGAAATAGCAGAAATGAAATGAGCATAAATAAGGGTGAATACACAGAGAGACAGTTTCATGTAAGCCACCTCTGATGTGCAGTTTGTACAGAATTTCCTGACCTGCAGGGAAACTGAACTCACAGTCAAAAGGATGATGGGTCATTAAATTTCAATTTTATTCTACAAAAGCGGGTAATGTAGATATATAAATAACAAGAGCAAGCATAAATATAAAAAAATTGAACAAAATACACAGAAGCTGCTGAAGTCTAGTCAAATGGTGATACAAAAAAATCCAGGGACTCTGCGTAAGGAGTCCAGCAATGGTCTGCATTCTGCTCCAAGGGACAGACAGATGTTCTCTGATCTCCCCAACGTTTCAGATCATGGCCTTATTCCTCAGTTTCTGTATTTGAGGGTACTTGAGCAGAGTACTTGAGAGTACCAATTGCAAATTTTTCTGTACAGAACTCAAAATACTTTTACACGTTGTTACAATGTCTCTCAAGAAAAGAGATTTTGCATTTGTTACATAGGTTTAGCCAGAATGTTATGAATTTTACTGAGGAAAAAATGGCAGTCCTGTTGATTATTTCTCCTCTTTGGAAAGCAATTTTTGTGCATTAAAACTGTAAGGTATTTTAAGATAATCGTTATCCAGAGAACTGCATGCTGAAAATTTATAGAAAACCTGCAATTGAATTTTTGGCATTGTCTATATAAGTAAAAGCTATTCTGTATTAAAAAATACAAATATAAATATTATTTATATGTATAAACAAACAGGAAAATCATTTTATGATAGGTACAAGGCATGGGTGTGGGAAGACAGAGATTTTTCCCTTTATGTTTACTACTCAGCATTTACACAGGATGCTAACTATGGATGGAAAACCACCACTATTTCACAAATGGTGTGAGAGCTGGCCAGCACAATCCGGTTGGAATTGAACGAATGTTATAGCAATACCGTGTCAGAGTGTGGGAGCATATGAAGGTTAAATTAGAAACTCTGAGTACGAACACCAAACAGAGGAAAATTATTGCTTTGGCCTTAGACAATATTCACTATGGGTAAGAGATGAACCACGCTGGCAGGGCAGGTGGGAGAAACTTCCAATAATTCATAGAATCATAGAATCATTTAGGTCGGAAAAGATCTTTAAGGTCATTGAGTCCAACCATCAACCATGTCCACCAAACCATGTCCTGAAGTGCCTTGTCTACATGCTTTTTGAATACCTCCAGGGATGGTGACTCCACCACTTCCCTGGGCAGCCTGTTCCAATGCCTGACAACCCTTTCATTAAAGAAATTTTTCCTAACATCCAATCTAAATCTCCCCTGCCACAACTTGAGGCCATTTCCTCTAGTCCTATCACCAGCCACCTGGCAGAAGAGACCATGTGCCATTCCTGACCTGTGAGGAAAAGAGAGGATTTAGGTGATCAGGGTTCTTTAAATAAATTAAACCAAAGATAAAACAATTTAAGATCTTTACTTAATGCTTTTATGTGTGGTTTCTTGTTTCAGGCTCAGTCTGCTTGGTGACAGTTAGCTAGGACAAGAGGCACAGAAGGGCAGGTCTTTATGGAGAATTCCAAGGAATTTTGTATTTCCTTGGAGACAGGATTGTTTAGGAGTGTTTCCCAGCAGGTCTGTATGGAAATCTTTTAATTAGTTCTCAGCAATATGATGACAGATACTGGAAAGAAAGAAGGACTTGTATGATAATACTGCATTCTGGGTCAGAAAAAACCCTTAACAACCTGTGGTTTCTGGAAACGCCCAGAAAAGATCTCTGTTGCAATTCCAGCTGCCTGCTTTGGTACTTCTTCCAGAGGAAATGGGTATGAAAAAATTAGAATAGAAGGCAAGTTAACTGAGGCAAAAAAAAAAGAAATAAAAAAAATAAAAGGAAAACCAAGACAGTTGTTTTACATTACAATTGTACATCAGTTTAAGAAAAAAATTTACCTCCAAAAATTCTTGCTGACTGACAGCAAAATAATGGTCATGAAAACTTTGGAGAAACCTGCTCTACCCACCTTTCAGAGCACAACTGGGAGCTATTTCTGACAGAGGTGAGTCTATGCATAGAAAGAGAAAAGAGCTGATTCCAACTTTTATGCAGTAACATGAGTGAAATTGGACTTCTGGGAGGGGGAAGAAAGGGTCTGTGGTCATGGACATAAATTAATGCAAAAGGTGTAACTTAAGCACAAGCAGAATGCAAAATTAACACTTGATAAAAATTATTGCATAAATAAGTTGGTTTGAAAGTAAGAGTATTAAACAAAAAACCCAACCTTAATATGTCTTAGTGCTTCCTCAGTACTACAGCTGACAACTGGTCTAGAAAGTGAAGAAAGTGTTACATTAACAAAGAACTAAATTGTGTCACTAATGCTGAATAAGATGCATGGAAGCATCTATTTAGTTGAAGAAATAAATTGTTTACAAAGACTGAGAATGAAACAGGTCTTCATACAGTGCAAAACCACATCTGGCAAGACACATTTAATACGAACGAATACGGCCAGACTGACTGTTCCATTTGCATCATCCATTCACAGTTTATCTCCAGTTTTCTTTTCAAATAGCTACATTTTAAAGATGACCTCACCCTAAGCTCACAGTCATTCTTTATCTCCCCAGCTTCCCAGCCACAGATTTCACATGTATTTAATCCTTATTTCTTAAAAAACCCAAACAATTCCCTCCTCCTTATCCCAAAGCAAGGCCTAACGAGTAAGGCTGCCGTTGTCCCCTTCCTCCCTCCCTCCTCTGCCATCACCTTTTACTAAACTTGCACTCTGACCTTCATAATTTCAGCTGCTTACATATAGTGGTCCCTAACTTAGGTAATTACTACTGAAAGTGACTCTGAGTCCCTGACTCTAACTGGATCCCAGTCCCTGCTCCAGAGGCCTACAATTAATTTTTCACTCTGTGTTGCTAATTTTTGTTTTTTCTCTTCTATATCAAGCAACTGAATTTCCTTGCTGTTTGATAGCCTGTATGAAATGACATACGAATTTCACTTTATATGTATATATGTAGACATATATATATATATATGTCCCAGTGGACATATATATGGTCCAACTCATTGTGGTTTACCCAGCAATTAGGAAACAAGAGCTGAAGCTGATTGAAACTTGTTTCCATTGCTGAAGAGGGTAATGGGAACTGGAGGGGTGTCAATCATTCTCCTGTCTCCTAAATGTGACAACTTTAAGATAAATAATTAAAAAAACCCCAAACAGCAAAGCAACAAACCACTAGATAATCACTGCAGTTTGCAGTGCGTTGTACTTAAATGTACACAGCCTCTTCGTACCTCTGTAAAATTTTCCACCCCATGACCCAGTTTCATGGACATGTCCCCTGGTCCATAATCATGGTCTAGGAGAAAAATCTGATTCACAGTACTGATTTTCAAGTTAGGCTGCTAAAATATGCCTACAATCAATAAATGGCAACACCACCAGCAGACAAAACAAAGCACACTAACATACAGTCAGTAATTTACATTATATACACTATTCAAATGGCAGCACACTGCTAATGGCTGTGGAAGAACATTTCCTTTTCACCATCCAAACACTTAAACTGAAAAAATGGGTTTTGAAAACTTTTTTTTTTTTAATTTCTTTATTTATTTTTTTAAACTAAGTTCTCCTTTCCATGCAACGCTACAGGCTTGGGGAAGAGTGGCTAGACAGCTGTGCGGCAGAAAGGGACCTGGGAGTGCTGGTCAACAGTTGGATAAATATGAGATGGTAGTGTGCCCAGGTGGCCAAGAAGGCCAACGGCATCCTGGCCTGTATCAGAAACAGTGTGGCCAGCAGGAGCAGGGAAGTGATCGTCCCCCTGTACTTGGCACTGGTGAGGCCGCCCCTTGAGTACTGTGTACTGTGTTTTGGGTCCCTCGCTACAGGAAAGACACTGATGTGCTGGAGCGTGTCCAGAGAAGGGCAACGAAGCTGGTGAGGGCCTGGAGCACAAGTCTTATGAGGAGCGGCTGAGGGAACTNGCTGAGGGAACTGGGCTTGTTTAGCCTGGAGAAAAGGAGGCTGAGGGGAGACCTTGTCGCTCTCTACAGCTACCTAAAAGGAGCTTGGAGTGAGGTGGATGCTGGTCTCTTCTGTCACGTGGCTGGCGATAGGACGAGAGGAAATGGCCTCGAGTTGTGACAAGGGAGGTACAGATTGGATATTGGGAAAAACTTCTTCACCAAAAGAGTTACCAAGCATTGCAACAGGTTGCCCAGGGAAGCAGTTGAGTCACCATCCCTGAAGGTATTTAAAAGATGTATAGATGTGGCACTTAGGGTCATGGTTTAGTGATGGACTTGGCAGTGCTAGGTTAATGGTTGGAGTTGATGATCTTAAAGGTCTTTTCCAACCTAAACAATTCTATGGTTCTATGTTTGTGGAATAGCAATCATAATTGAAAAAAAAAAAATCTGTTTAAAAATAATTGGCCCTTGTTTTTCCCTTCAAAGAAGCTTTTTTTTTTTTTGCCTTTTTTTTGTTTGGGGCAGAGGAGGTGGGGAGGAAGTGCTGGTTATTTTGTTTGATTGTCTATTTTTTTTAATACAAAACACTGTGAAAACCTGCACTATGGTTAAGTCTCAACTCTCCACCCAAGCAGCCATTACGGGACATATATCCATTGGAGAAGTTGGGAAAATATGACAATATTCCTAAACCTCATTTTTTCCTCTGAAGCATTACTTAACCCTCAGGCAATAAATTTAATCACTGAAGTGAGACATGGACGCTTTTAATAAGGCTTTTAACTACACATCTTAATGAAACCTAAACAAATGGTGTCCCTGCCAATAGGTTGGTTGCATGTGTGTTTATATATACTATGAAAGCAAAAGAAATGTTTTTCATACTTAGAGATTTATTGTTCTATGGTAATTTCCAAACAGCACTGGATTATAAACAGACAATTCTTTCTTTTTAAGAACTGCAGTTTGCTCGCTTTCTTCTTTACATGACTAATGACCACCAGGAGGGGCTTCACAGCAGCTTGGTTTGTTACTAGATCCAGAAAATATGTGGGTTTGCCTACGAGGACAGTGTGTGCATTTTAAAGTAAGTTTATCTTTATTTGATTTGTTATTTGTTTGTTTGTTTCTTTAAAGACAACTCACATCCCTGACCTCTGACACTGGCTAACCCATGCTGTAGGCTGTGCAAATGGAAATTTCCCACATCTAGGCATTCACTTTGCATAAGTTAAATCCGTGCGTGCTACTCTTGTCCCCCCTACTTTCTAACTCTAGTGAATTTGATGCTTTATAAAATCAGGCTGTTTCAAATATGAATAAATCTGTATGTCAAACCCACCCTCTTCCCCATAAATACAAATCTGAATATGAATGTCAGGACCCGTGCACATGCCTAGTTTCTGTATGAGAGCATTCTGCATATCTGGAGAAGTGATTTGACTCCTCTGTATTGCATTAGACCACTGTCATTAACGACAGAGGTGTCATTTTGATGTGATCTGTGAGGCAGTAGAAGCTTTGAAGTTGAAAGATAGAATAGACATGGATAAATTGTGCTCTGACTATGCTGCTATTGCACCGTTATTGCTGGCAATTATTTCACCAAGTGACACATCTGATAAAAAGTCGTCCGCCTTGCTATGGAAAGAAACCACAGTTCGCTGAAGCACATGGTAGATCTGTCGATTATAGAGCCTGACAAAAAGCTCATTAGTTTTGGCCTGATCATTCTGCACCAATCTTGAACTCTTTTGTATTGTTTTCCCCCCTCCTTGTGTTTTCAGTTTGTTTCCTTTTCTGAGATAGCACTTTTGCTTTGCTGTTTTAATGTTTGGCCATTTGCTCTCTCTTCTCCATACCACTGTCCCCCATGCACCTGTTCCTACTGGTGTTCTTCATATGCCTCCCCTTTTTCTCACTCTTTCCTTAACTGTCTTGAACAATGTTTATTTCTTTGTTGGTCTCATAAAAAGTGAGGGTTTACAACTTGTTTTTTGTTAATCTGCAGAGCATGTGAAATCTAACTTCTCCAAATAAATAGCAGCAGATTTCAGGTAATTAAATTTCAGGTTAGTTTTAAGTTAAACATGGAATACAGATTTGTTCCTTCAGCCGTGCCCCATGGGCTGAGTTCTTAAGTGGATTCATCTTGTGGGGCTCCACCTAGGTAAACAGTTCAAATACGGGGAAGCAGGTAGAGCTACTGCCAAAATTCCCATAGGAATTTATTTATGTTGATTCCTTGGATGATGATATTTCTGTGATGGAGAAAAGGGAACAGGAGAATGCAAGCAAGAATCCTTTAAATAAACTGTGTGATCAAGTAAAAGGTAAATGAAACTACATTTTCAAGTGTGTAGCATAACAGGGCAAGATAAAAGGCCATAATTTATCACCAGATGTTTTTGTCTGACTAGAAAAAAAAAAAGCCGGTGGATGTATAGCAAGAGAACAATTACATTGTTAGAGGATGAACTGTATGTACATTAGAAAGGAGTTCCTTGTCATGTTAAATGATTTGGGGCAAATCGCTCTAAAACACGTTTTGTGGAACAGAGGCATGGAAAGTATAGAGGTATCATAGGTTTTAGAGGTTCTTCCCATTTCTAAGCTGAAGAACAACTTCATTAGAACATAAGCTCATGTTCTGTGCTTCAATTATTATATTTTCCTGAATAGGTGAGCTGTAAAAGACGGTGGCCTCAAGCCATCCACCTTATGAAAAGGTGTTTCATCACAGTACATCAGAACTGGTCTTCCATAAAGGGGTCACAGAGCATGTGGCATAGAATCATTCCACCTAAACTCAAGTGTCTCAGATATCTGGTGGCATTAGGCTCCCTTCATAGAAAATCAAGACTCATAATCATCCTAAAAAGCTAGTTTATGTTAAATAACTGCTGTTTGCCGGGATTAGTATGGTCCACATGCTTACTAAGCATGCTAAAGGTATTATGAAATAAGACAATGATGGTAGAGTCGAGGGAAAGCAACCGAGCTTTGACACATGCTCTGTGAGACTTGGACACAGCAATAGGTCACTGTCCAACAACATAAGCTTTACCAGGATTGTGCTGCTCAGTCTGGAGGATTTAAATCTTCGGAGTCTTACAGACAGTATTATTTTTGCTCTAAATTAATGGTCTCAGTCTAATCCTTATAATTATGTCTTCATAGCATTTATAGCCAAGGGACAGGTGATTTAACTGGCTGGAGAGTCTCAGTCCCACTAGGAATAGGCCTCTAGGTCAGAGGTGTATTAATGAGATAACTGCTGGAGGATGATGAGCTGATCCTGCAGCCTCCAACAGCACTGAATAGATTACAAGGGACTCTATAGAAAAAAAGTTCCAGCTAATAACTATGCAAATCATACTGCAGATACCGCTATTATCGTGACTGCAAGCACTTTTGTTGTTTGTTTTGGAGAGGGCCGGGGTATCAAAGCCCAGGCCACATACAAACTGTCCGGTGGTCACTGTGTGTAGGAGTAAAGTTTACATCCATTTCTTCCAGGACTCATATCCTGTGCCAGCTGGTGTTTTGCAAAGGGCTTCTCTGATCAGTATTCTTCAAGTGTATCCTAGTGGTAGGAGGTAGTAATACAAGTACTAACACTCCCACATAGAACTAAGCTACATGTTAGAGGGGATAAAACTAAGCATGTTCTGCTGCTAGTACTTGGTATTATTTGCATTAAAAAAAGTATGTTGTAGTTAGGCATGTCGTACCCAGACCCTTTTAATTCTGAAAGGGCTCGCCAGGCATATCTGGGGTATTTCTCACAAAGGTGGATGAAAAGCATAGTTTATAACAAGCGTAGATTTTCACATTGTTTGTTTATAGAGGCAATTTTGATTTGTTAGTTGCAAGCTAATGAGGGGCGTGAGGCTGATAATTGACTTGAACAAAGAATTGACTTGAACAAAGAATGTAAACTAGAAAGGACAATAATCCTTCACTTAGAGCTTCTCCTGCACCGGGCAAGCAGTTGGTTTCATCCTGGGCAGAGCGATGCTTTTCGGTGAGATTTGAGATCTCAAAGTAGTGTTACAAAGCCCAGCCTGCTGATTTCTATCCAAAACACCCTGAAGGCATTCAAGCACACATTAACAGAACTATTTCTTGAAAGTCCAGCTACAACAAATTGAATCAAATGTCTGTAAGGAGTTTCATAGCTTGGTGCTATGATCTTCCCTGCAAATTCTTTGGACAGAGTCCAAAGACAAGAAAGCATCTGCAGAGCCTAAAATGATGAAGTAATGTATCCTTGCAGAAACTGATCCAACACTGCAGGGAAAGATGAATGCTGAAGCAATCAGCAAATTTGAAAGGGTTTCTTTTTCACACTTGACATCCATGCAAACGACTGAGTTACCCAGCTACTCGAACCTCCTCCATTATCCAGCTCCAAATCCCCTCGTATTAAACCTCCCCACTGTCAGATGTAATTGTCTACACACCTAAGCATCTCTTCTTCTTCTTCCAGGTTTCACTGTCAGTCCATGAGTTTTTAAATAATTTAATAAATTTAATAATCTGCTTAGATTTGATTCTGTAAAATGCTGTTTCTCAAGAAGCAGTTGATCAATGTGGGAGACTATATGGTAGTCTAACCTGACGAATTCCTGAGTTTCCCTAAATTCCACTGTCTTGCACATTTATATTATTTCTCCATTGCAGCTACATCCATATACAGGATGATGAAAGGATGGGAGTTTGCATTATCTGACTAGAATATTGCAGAAGCAGCAATGAAGTTTGTGCATTATGAAAAGACAACAGAGATGGCTAATCATGTGCAGTGGGGGGATAGGAAATGAATTTTACAGCACACTTCAGGCAGTCTATCATAAGGAAAAGTTATATTTGAAGTGATCTCTTCCTCAGTGGGAAAATATTATGTATGTGCAAATCATGGCCTTTCTTGGCTTTAACTGGTATCACCAAAGTTATCTTTGAAGTAAAAGAACCAGTCTTGTTTCCATAAATTCCAAACATTAAACCACTATGGTATTGGCTTTTAAAAACCCTTTGCATTCAAGCTATAGGCCTGGGGTGGAAGGCTACCTAATTCAGCTTGCACACATGGATTATGCACCCTACATGTAAAGTCTTTGATTCATGATAAAAGCAATATTTACTGATTTGTTTTGCACTGTCCCTTGAGATAAATGCATTTCAAAATATATATTGTATTGTATCTGATGTTTAACTAGAAGAGTTTGCTGGCTAACACTTAAATGAGTACATTGAAAAAAATAGATATGTTTACAGTTTCTCAACAATCAGAAGTTTCAAATACAATATATTATTTTACAAGTCTTTATTGTGGTTTGATTTGCAAACCTCTGTGGACAGTCTAAGAAGACAAAGACGTTGGAAGTAAAAGTTTCTTCTTCCAAGCAGGAAAATAAAGTGGAAACTGAATAAAATAAAAAAAAAAGTGGTCTGGAGTGTTCATCTCTCTCCAACACATCCACTGGGACACTTTGAACTCACTCTCCCACTGACTGGAAGATATTTTTGACAGACTGAAAGTGTCTGGTTACTGGACACTAGTGTCTAGTTGCTGGAAATAAATGAGAAAGTAAAAACAGGCAAATTGTACCCAGAGGTAGATGAAAATTTTTGCATTATGGATATTCTGAAAATAAGTTATAATAATATATATCTGTGTTTTCTGGCCTGGGGGGAGGGGGAGTGTTTTTTAAAGAGGTCAGTCAAGTACGTATGTCCAGAAATCATGCTTAGGACCTAGCTTAGCTGCAGAAACACCACATACTTCAAGATCCCATGGACAGCTAATTAAAGTTTTTTCTGACTTAGCCAAGACTGCATGAAATCTTTGCTGATGAAATCTGCCTATGTTATTTCCCATTTTGTTATGTTTGGATATTGTTTAGTTATCTGTCCCTGCTTTTCTTTCCCTGTTTTCTTTTACAGCTAGAGTTTACTAGCTATATATTGCCTATTTGGAAGTCTTAGGTCTTTGTGCTTGCTTGTGAAACAGTCAGGCACAGTGAACTCGCTGTATAAAAGAGTAAAGGTCACATTACAGAAAACAAATAAAGTCTGAATATTAATTTGGAGCAACTGACCTAATAAAGGCCAGCATATAGCAGCGTAGTTGCATTTTAAGAATAAGCACTGGCTTCAGAAATGGAGTTCCTCCTTAGAAGGAAGCTATGAGACAGATAAGTGACAGAGGATAGACACAAGGCTATTACTTTCTATATTTTTCTCCTTTTGGTCCCTTGATGGGGATAGTAACAGGTTTCAATGCCCTGCCAGTCACCACTCTTGAAGAGCATGGGGAGGGAGGGAAGAGCCTGGATGAAAACCTGCATAGTTTTATCAAACGCTCACCATGAATGCACAACTCCTTTTCTTCTGATACACTGTAAAGATTTTTTCTCACTTGATTTCACTCATTCACATTTGGAATTCATCTATTTCCTTAGGATGCACTTGCATGACACATTCTCTCTGGTAGCAAATCCATGCTAAGAAGGTGCAGGTGCCAGCCATGCAGCCTTTCCCCAGACTCTCCAGATTTGGTTATACATGAGCGAGCCAGCAAACAGTGAGCCAGGTGGCATGGCAAGCAGGCCCAGCAAGGGGCTCTGGATGAGAAACCCTCCTGTTGATTTGGGCCCAAAGCCTCCCTTCCACCCACCCTGTGCCCTGAGCAAGGTGCATATGGGTAAGTGCCTCACATCCCACCTTGCTTAGGCCAATTCTGGGCAGTGTGGGTCTTTCCTTCTGTCCAGGAGTAACTTACCTCTTGCACTGTAGGACCACAGAGGTCTCACTGAGTACGGGTAGCAGGATTCGCTCATGTCCTTCGTCTGCCTGACACACAGCTTTTGAGGCAGTAACGTCAAGCTTTCTGAGGTTATTCAGATACTTTATTGCAAGTTATATCATAGCTTTTATATACACCTACAAACGAAGAAGGTGGCAGGAGCTGCTGAAATGTCTTCCATTTCAATAGCAAGTTACATTAGTTCCATCTTCCTCCTCATTCTTTTTTTTT
>VYZV01018510.1:114444-147433 GCA_013401275.1 Pandion haliaetus | reverse complement strand
TGCAATGGTCTTACACAGGGCATCTGGTTTATAGTTTTTATGCTTTGCCTGTGTTTCTGCAGAAAGATAGCATAAGCTCAGACACTGAACTGAGTATCAGGAAATCTTGGTGCTCTTCACATCTTGGTCACTGACCTGCTGTGTGAACTTTGGAGGGTTGCTTCACCTCGGTACTTCTTGGTCTGCCCTGAATATTCTTTGTTTGCCACATCCAGTATAACTGTGCTGACTTTGTCTGCCCTAATGGCTCAGATAATAAACTATCTGAGATCCCAGGCATCTCTTACTACATGTGTGTGAAGCTCTAATCTCTGTCAGTGCCTTTTTTTTTTCTCTGTGTAAATAACTGTAATATATGATGTTTTAAAGCAATGATGCTAGTTTTGCTAGCACCTGTGTAAATCAGAGGTAATTCTGTTGAAACCAAAGAATTTACAGCAGGGAAAAAATTAATGTAAATGAGGTAGGACTTAAATGCTGAAGTAAATAGGACTTTAAATTATTATTATTGCCCATTTCACATAAATATAATTTTAGAAACCAATATATTTTGACAGAAATATTCTGCCTGTCATCTCACGCTGATTATACATATTTCAACTCATTCTCTGCTATAAAGAAAACTATTATTTTTTTCCTGTTATAGGTCACAAAACATGGTAATTTTGTTGAAAATTTAGCAACAGTACAATGAAAACTACGGAGTGTTTGCTGATACTTAAAAAAGAAGCATCAGTCTGAAAACATTTGGGTCTACAACTTAAGTTTTTGACAGTCTTAAAGCTTAATGTACAGGAGAGATTAGATAACTGTGAAGCTGTAATACTATATATAACCAAATGTCCCTCATATCAGTAAGTATCTGCTGCGTGCTCTATAAATGAGGTGCCTAGCTGATGCAGTAAGAGGGGCTTCATTCTACCTAAAGTCATGTGACAAAGAATGCTATGAAAAGAGACAGATTTTTAAGACAAGATTTCAGGCGTAAATGAAAGTGTGATAGCTAAACAGTTACCAAGAGAGGATTACAAAAGAAAAAGAGAAGAAGCTGACCAGTAATAGAAAAACCCCTAATTTTGAATCACAAAGGGAATTTTAAAACACAGAAGTAAAATCTTAAGTATATACTGTGTACTTCTCTACAGAAACATAAACTAAATTGTAATTGGCCAGAATAAGTCCATTGCTGCATTTTTGTTTAAATATGGTATGTTTTGAAGACAATGTAAAATTAAAAACTGTCTATGACTTAAGTCATTTTCTATTAATTTTTAAATAAATTGAACTATCTTTTAGAACATAGCACAATGCATTCAATTTCCTTTTCTTATAAATGTCAAATATGGGTTGAAATATTTTTTATATTCTTCCCTATGGTTTTCCACACCTGGAGCTGTTTAAGAAAATGCAGTCAAAAGAACATTCTCAATTTTGTATTTTAAAATAAATGTTTATAAAGAAATCATTTGTTTTCAATGGTTTTGAAAAAAGAAGGAATGGTATTTTGGTAGAGGATGTACGATGACATTGGTAGCAAAGGTATTTTGGAGAAATGTGGAGAAATATAGTATTTAAACAGTTGCCAGTGCAGTGAGACTTTGTCCCTTCTGTTCTTCTAATGGCAAGCAGGAATAACACAGCTTAAACCAGTATTGTTGTACAAATTCAAATCTTACCTGTGATACGAAATTTTATGCAACATAGTTTCTCATTTCTGTCATTGTACCTTTATAGTCTTCTTCCTTGTTGCATTTTAACTGGGTTTTGGGTCTGCAGTTCTAAATGCCAGGAAGTGGAGTTTTGTGATCAAATACTGAAATCCTGAAGCTCCTTTTGTACTGTGTCACTCGAGCTTTGTCAGTGGTGGCTGTAACAATATTAGTTGCAAACAACACTGTGCAAATCTGTCTACACTTCTACAGATGTTCTTACTATAGTTGGGTTTGGGATATTACTGAATTCATCTTTACTAGTTTACAGTCTGTTATCCATAGCTCAGAGCCATGAAGAAGGCAGGGTTGGGCTAGGATGTTGGACTGCAAACTGAGATAGCTTTTGCCACAAGGGTAGAAGAGGCTGGTAATATTTTAAATTACGTCAATTACTTTTTCAGATCTTGTCGACAGATCCTTAGTTATTTATGCTCATGTGTGTTCAGAATTGCTTGTGTTAATGTATGTGGAAAATCAGGTAGTAGATGCAACTGCAGTATCACGTTTTGTATGTACATACTGCAATTTCTCTATCTTTATTTAAAATGGAATTCTTACATGTTATCAGGTGAGGCATTTCTTCTAGGCAATGTGTGCTTTCATCTTTCACTGATCTCTGTGAAGTTGTGAGAACTATTCTCAGTGCCAATCAACATAAGATTGTTTATTTTAAATCATATATATCAATCTGATACCTAGCTTTTCTGGATGTATTTCTCCCTTTCAGCTCTTTATTGACTTAGTCTTTGAAACTTTGCAGCTCTGCTAGCTTTTAGGTAATATTGTCACTCTGATATTCCCTTGAGTGTATCTTTTTGTTTTGTTTGGGTTTTAATACATTCTACAGCTTGTTTACTTTATTCTTAATGGAAAAGATAAAAGCTGATCTTAATTCTTCCAAATATGTACAAATAAAGAGCTGAGCCATGTAGCCTGAACATATATGTTAATAAATTTTAGAACTAAAGCAGAAACTGTGACTGAAGACAGGTAAATAAAACCAACACACCACATTATAAATGTGACCTGTGTGACATTGGTAAAATAATGTTACTACCGCTTCAGTATTTGGCAATAGCATTCTTGGTCAGTACTGAATACTGAAGTTGGCAGAGGAAGGTAAGACTGGTCTATATCTCCTCCACACCTTTACACTCTACTTTCAGGGCAATCTGCTGTAGTTTCTGAAATCACATGTGATCTCTGGGGATCATAAGAATTAAGTTAACCTCCTGAGGCTGTCTCATTCCCATGGGTCAGAATGCTACATGTTATAGCCCTTGGCCAGACAAATCTATTGCAGTGGTCTGTCTTGTCTTTATTTCTTGTCTACACTCTTGTCCCTTTTCTGATCGAAAAAAAGTTACGCCTAGAACATGTATTAGTTCAAGTGAAAGCGCTAGCTAAGGTAACAATATATATATATAAAAAAATGAAATTATTATAGAAGAGTTCTTTTCTCTGACATAGAGCAATCATGCTGTGAGATCAGTTTAAACATTATTACTGGAAGTATTTTGACAGTCGTTTTTAGAGAGGCAGTAAGGACCAAATAACTGTACTTTCACTGAAGAAACTTGAATGCTTGTTTCAGCTGCTGAAACAGTGCATGACATCATCTCGTTGTGTCACTTTGTCCATTCAGTTTTGTCATGTTGATCGTGAGTTATTTGGGGTGGTAATGCTTTCTCAACATTTCACAGCTCTAGACTCTGCCCTAACTAGCAATTATTGTTCTACCAAAAATGGTGGAGAAGTTCTTTAAACTCAGCATTCAGTTCTGTGAAATTCAGATCTTGTTTTCCACAGGCAGCTGCAACATCTTCACAATACTTTTGTTTCTTTAGGAAACTAACCTTGTTTCACAAAAGATTCATTTCATTTTTGGTGTGATGCTCTGGGTCACATCCTTACACCATTCTAATCTACAAAACAAGTGAGTTTCTAAAAACACATTACTTGTATCTAAAGACACTTTCATATTGAACTACACACAAAATATTATGTATGGAATTGTTCTGTATATTACACTGTTCTATACATTTGTGGTTGGTTGACCCTGGCCAGCAGCTTACCATGACATAGTTGCTTGCTCACTCCCTGCCCCCAGTGAGACTGGGGAGAGAATTGAAACGGCAAAAGCGAGAATACTCGTGTGTTGAGGTAAGAACAGTTTCATAAGTGAAGGAAAGAGGGGAAGAAAACCCCAAGGGACGTGGACCAATGCCCAGCCAGGCTCTGAGCAGTGGCTACCTGCCAGGCCAATCCCCCATCACCCTCAGTTTTTATTGTTGAGTAAGGCACTATATGGTATGAAATATCCCTTTGGTCAAGTCAGGTCATCTATCCCAGCTGTGTCCCCCCCTACTTCTTGTGTTCCCCGGCCTACTCGCTGAGGGGACAGGGTATGAAACAGAAGGCCTTGACGCTGTGCAGGCACTGCTCAGCAGTAGCTGGTGTGTTATCAACACTGGTGTTACGGGTTTTTGTGGCGTGGGTTTTTTTTTTGGTAGCGAGGGAGGGAGCCGCAGGGGTGGCTCCTGTGAGAAGCTGCTGGAATCTCCCGCGGCTCCAAGTTGGACCCGCCTCTGGCCCAGGCCGACCAGTCAGTGACCGTAGTAGCGCCTCTGGGAGACCAGATTTAAGAAGGGGAACCTGCAGTGGGTAGTGGGATTGGAATGTGAGAGGAACCCCTCTGCAGATACCGAGGTCAGTGAAGAAGGAGGGGGAGGAGGGGCACCTGAGGAGGCTGATGGCCCTGCAGCCCGTGGTGAGACAGCAGGCTGTCCCCCTGCAAGCCCATGGGGTGAGTGGGGGAGCGGAGGCACCCCCAAATGGCCATGGCTCCATGGGAAAGCCCGTGCTGGAGCAGTGTGTGACTGAAGAGCAGCCCGCGGAAAGAACCCACGCCAGGGAAGTTCAGGGAGAACTGAAGCCCATGGAAAGGACTCATGTTGGAGAAGTTGGTGAAGGACTGTCTGCCGTGGGAGTGACCCCATGGTAGAGCAGGGGACGAGTGAAGAATCCTGCCCCTGAGGAAAGGAGCAGCAGAGACAATGTGTGGCGAGCTGACCTCAACCCCCATCCACTGTTCCCATGCGCCACCGGGGGGGGAGGTAGAAAGCACCGGGAATGGAGCTGAGCCAGGAAGGCAGGAGGGGTGGGGGGAAGGTGTTCTGATGTTTGGTTTTCCTTCCTAATACCCTTGTGTTTTGTTTTTGATTTCATTTGTAGTAAATTAAATTGATTTTGTTTCTTCCCCAAGTTGAGCCTGTCTTTTGCCCGTGACCATAAGTGGGGAGTGATCCCTCCCAGTCCTTGTCTCGACCCACAAGCCTGCCTTTGGATTTTCTCCTCATCCCAACGTGGCCAGGTGTGGGGGTAGGGGGTGAGTGAGCGGCTTCATGGTGCTTTGTTACCTGCTGGGCTGAAACCGAAACCAGGACAACTGATTTAGTCACAAATCCAAAACACTGCACTGTAGGACCTGCTAGAAGACAATTAACTCCATCCCAGCCAGACCAAGCACAACATTATCACTATTGTACAAAGCACAGTAAAGCTTATAGTTTTCCATAACTAAGGTGAGCCATGGCTTCTGCCATGATATCTGCACCAGTACAAGATTGACATCTAGCTATAAATACCTACGGTGCTAGCATCAGACTTTGGTTTGTCTTGAGGCCATTAAGTTTTATTATACTACAAACAATAACAATAGAGTGTGTAAATTAACATGGTAATTACAAGAATAGTTTTAGGCATTGACTTCATCATACAGGATTACTTGGGGCCATTGGTCAATTTGTGTCAATTCCAGGACCAACTAGTGTCAGAGTTTTTGGGGATGTGAAGACCTTATTAATAGTGTCTTGTCAGGGTCTGTGTATCACTACAGCTTCTTTGAGTGTTTAATTAAATATGACCTTTTAAATGAAAGAAGACCTTTGTCTTTTTACATCTCAAAACTGGCAAAAGATAAGTGCTAAAAAGTGGTTGCATACTGAGACCAAAATCAAAAACTATTATAAAGAATGAATATTTTGGGTTGTGAAAATAAAGTTAAAAGTCTTATAAGGGAGATACCTTAGAACTGCATGCAACCCAGTAGATGCAATATATACTACATAACTATATGGAGTTGGTAGATAATGCAACAATTGCTACTGATTAAAAAAAGCTGGGTACTTTAAGCTCACATTGTTAGAATTTTAAGCTTATTATTTTTCTAGTCAGACCAGTAGCAATTGCACTGGTCTGACAAGATGTGTTGTAGATTTGTTTTCAGGAATTAATCAGGGATTCCTATTCTAGTTGGCTGGTAGCAACTAAGTGTGTCCCACAGGAAAAACTGACAGTAACATCTAAGTTGGGAAAATGGCTTTACTAACAAAATATCACCTAGATTTGACACCAGAGAAAAACAAAGAGAAAAGTTAAAATCCTAGTATTACTATTACTAATAAAGGCATTGTTATCATACATCAATACAGTACTGAAGTCATACTCTGCATTGATTTCATTGCAGGCAGCTTGTATCACCTGTGTATGCTTGTAAGTCTAAAACCAAGCAATTCTGAAATACAGTGGGAAGTGTTTTAGTTTAAAATCCTACAGTTAGCTCCAGAATGCATTGGATCAATTTCTTAACCAAAGAATGGTATTATACTGGCTTCAGTACACTCACCAACAAAACCTGTGTTGGTTAACTCTTAGGTTTTTGTCATTTTCAGTTTGGAAATGGTTCTTCCTTACTCAGTTAAAGATCTATGTGGCTTTGACATTGAACACTTCTGTAGTAAAGCATGAACTGACATATAAATGAATCGCTAATAAGTAAACAATTTAGCACATGAATACATTAGTGTATGATGGATGAGGATATATCAACAGAAAAAGACAACTTAAAATCATAGGGAGGCTATAATTTTTTAAGGCACTTATCCAGTGAAAAACGAATATCAAAACATTATTATTGCAACTTAATAATGTGAAGAAGGCAGGTTCAAACATAGCTGATCTCTGAGAGTCCAATTTGAAAGGCTATAAAGTAGCCTTATTTTTCACATATGGTGTGTATTTCACACATGCTTTAGTATATTAGAACTGCTCAGGGAAAAAAGGAATTGAAGTGTAAGTCCTCTATAAATACGATCTACTGTGATTATATATAATGTGTATGCTTGCATATCAAAATCTATTAGTTGTAATTTTCTCTTTGCTTGATTTTTGTTTAAACTTGGGGTTTTGTTTTTGTTGGTTTTTTTTTTTAAATTACTGCTATAGATTCTTCAGGTTCTTTCTGGTACCTTCCTTTCTGGAACTCTGACCTAAAAGACAAGCACAGTGGAGTTGCACTTTCTGGGTTCCACTGTTGCTGTTGCTATCAGCTTGTTCATTCATCATGAGCCTCTTCTGGAGTTTGGATACACCAATAAATTTATCTAATAATATCATAATACTATTGTCTGCCAATGTTTGTATCTCTGAGATGTTCAAGTGAATGTTTAACTTTGTTTATTATCATGCTTTTTGTTTGTCTGTGCTCAGCTGTTCATCATTATGTGTAGGCTTTCCATGTGCCTTTGCAGTTAATTTTCTTGATATTTTACTCCTTTAATTTACATTTCCTCCTTGCACTATTATACCCATGTGCATCTTCTAGCCTGATCCCTTAAGTCTGAGAGAGATCTTATTTTTAAAATTTGGGAAGCTGATTCAGTTTCAGTTTGACTGAAAAAGTACAGTTGAGCTTATTTTTCCATTGTCAAATACATCTCATACATGTTGCAGGAGCCAATTTACTGTTGGACCATTTCAAATGCTACAAAAACATGTTGTCGTTTATCTGTAATTTTTTTTCATAGTGTATGCTTTTCCACTTGGGGTTCTCTCCTTTCTTAGTCTATTTCCTTCTATGAGCTTGATCCAAATTGCCCTAGCTCCCTGCCTATAACATTTCCAGTTTCTTCATCTCAGCTCTGTACTTGCAGACAGGTCTATATAAAAGATATTTTGCTGAAATACTGTGGATGGAGGGACCCACACTCGAATCAGAAAATGGGAGAAATTTCATTGTACCTCCTCTCCCCAAATTTATGGTAGGGTAATTTTTTTTTTTTAATAATTAATTTTTAGCTAAGTACAGAAAAAAGTTAAGTTGGGAAGTGGTAGAAAAATAAACAAATCTTGGAATCGGATGAATTGCGCTTTCTTGAAATATATCAGCAACTGCTCTCTAACGACTGTATTTTGAATACACTAGATGCTATAGAGTACTTTACCCCAAATGCCAATAAACAGGCTTCATAATTCTGCAGTCAGTTTCTATGGGATGAAGGCATTCTGCAGAAAAAGAATTTTGAGGAGTTAAGCAGCTACTGGTGAGAGATAGTTTAATAAGATAAGCCCCACATATGATGATTGAAAGAAAACATTCTCTTATTTTAAATTCAGCCAAGGTGTCTGTGTTGACAATCACAGTTCTACCTGAGTCATGGAACTTGAATAGGCTAGGAGGATCTTCTGACAATGAGTTACTGCTCTTTTCTCTCAGCCAACAATTTTTAAATAAAATTGTCTTGCTCTGCTTTTGACAAAATGCTTTTGTCATAGTTACATATTGAAACAAAATACCTTCAGTTATGCAACTGATGATTTATACTAATGCTTAGTGTTATTTCACTGAACAGGAGAACTTTAGGAATAGGAGAGGTGGGAACTTGAGCCATCAATTCTTTGTTGTGCAGTTTGGCTCATGTTCAGCTGTGGAAGGTATTATTTGAGCTCAGTACTTGTGTGGTGTTGGAGAACAAAAACCAAAATCAGGTTTGGATTCCATTCAGCTTTCATTCAGGTCAACAAAGTCTTTTCAGCAGGATGTTTCATAGTGGGTTTTTTATTCCAGTTTTAAATAAACAAAGGAGAGTGGCCGCACCCCTGCTGGGTTTCTTCTTTCCCGTTAACCATGAGTACAATTTTTTCTCTAGTCATCTCACTGTTTTTTACTTTTCCTAGGTTTTTACATCAGCTTTACTAAATCCCAGTAATCCCTTTTTTCCACTCCAGATAATGGTTCTCCTTTACTGTCATTTAAACCTTTCAAACAGTTTTCTTTCAATAGTATTATTCTGGGTTTTTTTCTGTTTTTTTTTTTTTAGCTGCAGACATCTTTCTGGCTTAGTGGTGTATACCACATTTCAGAAATTATGGTAGAAAAATTGTCCTTTATTATTATTATTCTCTTTATTAGTTACTAGTAGTAGTAGTAATGATAATAAAGGCAGTTTCATTATGCAGCATTAGCAGCATCAGGCATCCTACCAAGCTCTAGTTCTTGCTTAAAACTAACTGAAAGTCTTTAACAGCAGAAATGGGTTCTAAAATTGAGGCTTCTTTTGGAACCCCTGCTTCAGACCTTGTCAAAGCTGGGATTGAAGAACAATTGCAGTGGTTCTGGTCTGGCACCTGATCTTCCTCCCACTGCCTGAGCGGCTATCTGTTTAAAACACCTACTATCTGCTAAGAGCACCCTTGCAAAGAGACTGCTTGGCCTGGCTAGGCCTTCTGTATGGACCAGCTGCATGTAGTGTACCAGCCTTCCTATGCAAGCCTTGAATAATAACGATGTGGTGGACTTGTGTGCTCTAAGGGTATGCTGCTTGTCAACAATGGATAACCACTACTGTGATGATTTAAATTGTAGAAATTATATCAGGAGAAATTGATTGGTAACCAGCACAGTGTTGAATTACCCTGTCTTGGTGGCAACCAAAATTTTAGGTTTTGAATAAAGAGGTATACTGGTGTTTCTTCATGCAGTGAGGTAGGAATAAGCTTTAAAAAGATTTCTGTTTGACCAAAGTAAAGCCTGACATTTCTGTTGTTATTTCAAGAACATTTCTGGTACACAGGAAAGGATTTTTAATTGATTCTGTGGAAACTGCTTTGTTTTACTACTGATGGCATTATAAATATATTTTGCTGAAGACACACAACAAAAAATTGTAGCTATATTTAAGAACATTTTCTGGTTTAATATATTAATTAATATTTTGCCTTCTAAATACCATGTTATTTAATATTACAGCACATATCCTATTGAACCAGTAACACAGAATGAAGATAATCCCCATCTAAAGGAGCTTAGTGTAAATGATACTGTTTTTTCCATAGTTTGCACTTTAAGAAAAATTACAACAGAGTATTTTTTGCTTGCCTCTTCCAGGCTCTAACCAGAGAGTTACAGCACAGTGTACAAGAGCTGAGAACAAAAATCAAACAGGCAAAAAAAATGGGAGAAGTGAGAGCATGCAAAAAGAGCCTTTCCCAAGAGTCTGTTCAGTTGGCAGCGTCTATCCTTAATGTTTCAACAACTGATCTTGAGGAGATACTAGAAGTAGAAGATGATGAGGTAAGTTATTTTAAGGACTCTTCCATAAAAAGCAGCTAGATCAGAAGATGTTGTTTATTTCCATTCTTGAGGAAAAGGATTTCCAGGTAAAGACTGGAATTTCATTGTGCAGAATCCAGCACAAAAAGAACAGAACAGTTGGATTTAAATGAAAAGGTCAGGTTAGAGACTCATAAGGTGGCAAGACTTTGGGCATGCATAAATAAAATATAAATACACTGTTTTGAGCATGTAGATGTAGAGACATTGTTTGAAAATCCTTAGTAGTTTCCTTTTTCATGAGACTATTTGGCAGGGTTATACATCTTAAATAGACTTTGCATTAATGAAAACAAAATTAGAATGTGTCTTGCTGTGTCAGATTGATTCCATTGATGCTTCCTTTCTTGCATTGTGATACCTATTAAAGGTATTTCTAGTAGACAGATGATTTCTGGGGGAATCCATTGCCTTTTTTGGTTGATTCTATCATACGTTTTACTATGAAATATTTGATAGTGTTTCATCAAATCACCCTCTATTAAATAGATACAGTAATAGGATTTCTTATCCAGATTTATTTAGGCCTGATCAAATAATACATGAAAAACCCTGTACGCTAATAAGTGTCTAGGAGTTGACCATGACTAGGCTGTAACAGTACTCTGGTGGTGACTTAGGTTTAGCCTTATTGGAGATTTATATTAACAGAAGTCAAAAAAGAGAGTTTTCACATTGGTTAAATAAAGATGCATTGTATATGTATGCGCTGATATGGATTACATTTGTGAATACAAATAAAATGGACTGATCCCTGCCCTGTTTACTAACATTTATACAACCCTGTAAACTGATTCACTTTGGCAGAATTGTTCCATGCTTACCTCATTCTCAAAGTAATTTCTACATCCTGTATCTTTTGCAGTAATCAGTCTTGTGAATATACGCGTAAAACACAGAAACATACTTAAGTATAAATAGAAAGCAAATTTAAAATACATGTGATGAATTTATACCACACATTTTAGATACATATTCTATTTATCGGTGTGTAGACTTAGGAACCTTTACATTGAAGTTGTAAAAATTACACAAAGATCACACATACGCCTGTATATTCATGTGAAAAGGACATGCTGTGCACATTTCTAGGGACACACACAGACAAGAATGGGTTTATAAATTTAACAGAGCCCTCATACTTGGTGGATATGCTTCAGGTAACTAGTTATGCAGTCATGATTCCCACTTCCACATGCTGTTTAGTCAATGTATACCCAGTTACACATTTCCTTTATTGTTCATTATGTTCTTCTCGGGTGGTGTCAAACTATTGTGTCTATGTTATATTTTTCTATTTTTAGGAAACGGCAAAGTCAAAAATGGAATTTGAAAAAGATAAAGAGTGGCTGCAGTATATACAGAAACTTCTTGAAGCACAGGTGCTAAATTTGTATCTTCCCTTAATGAATTATAACTTTGTACTCTGAGTAGCTAAGTGATTTTTAGGTTGTAATTAATCTGTTGCATTTGTAATTATGTTACCATTGATGGTCCCAAACTATACTGTGATAAGGCAATGTAAAATCCTTGTTCTGTAGTTTTTCCATTTTATTTCTCTTATAATAAGAGTCACTGGATAAAACTGAAGAGATGTTAACCAAGGATTTGTGATAGCTAACTCAGCAGCTGAAACCAGTGAAACAATGCTGGAGAAAAGAAGCACACATCTTGGCAAATGTGTTAATTGAATTATTGAAACAGTGTGTAATGCTTGCTAGAGTGAAAAGGATCCATTCTTTCATACCTCTTAGGAAAAAGAGATTTTTTTATTACGTGCCTTTAAAGTTAGTGGTTGATATGGACACCTGAGGAGTTCATGGGTTTCAGTGACCTTTTACTGTGGACCTGTTTCCAGTCAATTCATGTTTTCCTCATAGCCAGACAGCTGTTTATTATCGTGTCTTCTCGCATTCTCTACAATATTTTCTACTGAGACCTCGAGCAGCTTGTTAGTGGGAAGTAAATATTGATTTGGCATCCTGTCAATGCAGAAAGAATGAAAAAATTTCCACCAGAGGCCCCTCAAACATTTTCCTATCGACATTTTCTGGGCAGAGAGGAAAGCTGCATAGAGGATGACAAGGCTGAGACTAGCAGAAATCCCTGAGGGGTCCATTGAGACTGCCGCTGTGACCTGTGTTATACTTTTTCTTCTCTTTCAAGTCTTTTTTTTAATACACACAGAGTCTGCTGGGATGCTCCCCTCTTGTAAGTGATCAAGGGCAGTTTATTGGCAGGTGAGAGCCCTGCTTTTCTAGCCACAGTCAGCTTTTGTTTGGACATCACTGACAACATACACTGACTCTTGAAACTTTTCCATTATATTTCAGTTGTCTCCTTTATTCAGATGATGGGTAGCTGATGTCTGAAAAGAAATAAAATTTGATTTATATATCCAGTGTTCCTAATGCATATTCACTAGCATGGGTCCATTAGCAATGTAGTTCATTTCAGTTAAGAATGTGAATGACTGAAAATATTTTGAAAGCCATTTCAAGCGAACATTCACATTCAGATCTATGTATTTTATCATTAATAGCTTTTGTGTCTAGATTGTGTCCTATGACCAGTTTTTTAAGAAGTGACAGGTTTTCCCTCTTTCATTATCAAAACTTACTACCATTAAGACTGCTTAATTGCTGCAGAGGAAGAGATGGAAATACCATTTTGCTTTTACTGGCTTTGTCAGAAGTACTGGCATTTTAATTTAACCTCCTAGTATTACATGGAGTTTAGCAGTAAAAGCACAAAAATTTCTATTCACTAAATTTCCTTAATTTTAAGAATTGTTTTTCAAATCTATAAATTTCAAGATTCTTTCCATATCATAGACTCCAAAGTAGGAATCAGATTCATGGAATATGATGAAGAATTCTTACTCTATTTTTTTGTTGTCATTTCTTTGGTAAATCGCTAAAAAATCCTAAGCAGAATTTTATCACTTCTCTTTTTCTGATATACACAGGGAGCAAAAGCAGGGCACGGGGAGTGAGGGGATTCTCGACTATGTAACCAACTATATTAGGATTGCAAATGTTAGCTAAGGGTAGAGGAGCTCATTGCTCTCAGCCATATAAGTTTGTGTACAAGTTAATAGTGGTTTTCAGCGATTTGTGCTCCATCTTGTGGGGTTCCTCAGGAGGAGCTCTGAAGGTAAAAGTAATTCTTAGCAAGCCGACCGTCTTTAGAACTACAAAGGGATTAGTGCTTCTTGGGAGCAGCCAGCTCCGCTTTTCATTTCTGTCTATGCTAAGTCACATGGATGGAAATTGCTAAGATTTCTTGGTCTCTATTTGGAAGCAGCTCACGGAAGAGCTCTATGGCCTTTAAAATGCTTAACTCATGTCTTGTAGAGAGTTTGGTTGTGGTTTCCTTTAGTAGACTTGGTAACATTTTTGATCAGAAAACTAAAGCTCATGGTGAAATGAAAGATTTGTGTCAGGACTTTGCTCATATCAGTATGCTTGCTTAGTGTTACAGGTTGGCAAACTGTGTACTGGTTTGCATCTTGAACAAAGATGCAGCCTTGCCCCTTTTCTATTATTCTGAGAAAATGTTCGGTTGAAAATTGCATCAGATCACTTAATATTGCAGTTTGATATAGTGTCTTTTTGTGCCATTGAGCCAGGACTTTGGAACATAATTGCCCAGCAGTATTGATTTAATTGCCTAGGTTTATTTGTGGACTCCTAATTATTGACTGGAGGTAAATTTAATGGAGAAACCTTTATGAACACGGGGAAACTGCTGCTGTTGCTGTTATACATAATGAACTGCATCATATCCCTTTAGATCATTCTTCAAGCTAATTTTATTCCACTGTGACAGTACGATAACATTTAAAATGTCATAGACATTTTATTTTTATTACTGACATACGCCATTTTACTGCTGCATTAGAATTTTGGGGGGGACTGAGGGAAGCACTAGTTGCTTTTTACTGTCATTTTATAGATTCCCCTAAAGTGTAATGATAAAGGATAGCACACCTCTGTTTTACACTTCATCTGTACCTTCATTTTCTGTACTCTTATGACTTGAAAAAGTCTAATTTCTGTCAGCTTTACAAGAATGTTAATATTTCAGTGATAAATATTTTTACGTTCCTGAGGCTCACAGACACCAGTCAGAGTCTGTGTTCTTATTTTATCAACTGCTATAGAAACACCTGTGGAGAAACTACACCACTGCTAAGAAGCTTACAGTTTGGTAGAGACATCTCTGCATCAGGATGTTATTATGTAAATCAGAATCATAATTGAAAAGTACAGTCACATTCTGAATTCTACAGAGCTGGTGAAAATCACTTATTGTCTAAACCTACGTCTGTAATGGCCAACAAGTGTTTTTTCAGTTGCCTTTTTGTATTCATACATTAACACCCAATGACTATAGAGTGTTCTCACTAAAGTATAAAAATGAAACAACTTAATAACTGACATTAGGATAGAAGGTAAAAGGTTCATTTGCCTATGAAGAACCTGTGTGTGGAGAGGCTTCGCAGGAGCACATGCAGGTATCTGCTCATGTACCCCTGTAGCACAGGGGTATCTGAGTCATGTATAGAGATATCAGAGTGATTATGTGTTAGCGATTGGGCATGGGAGAGAGAAGCTGGAAGAGCTATTGCGTTATAGACCATTGAGTTTTTACCGGTTTGTGGCATTTGTGAGAGGAAGGAACAAGTATGGTTACCTTAATATGTATGTGGGTTTACAGCTTGCATGGCAAATGATGAAGCTTCTACCTACTTTCTCCCTGACATCTGGGTGTGTATGTCTTATTATTTGAACCTGGCACAGTACAGTAGCATTCTCTTTTTATAATAATTTAAAAAAACCAACAAACCAGCAACCTTCTCTAGCTTTTTCCCGTCATAGGAAACTTGCATAGCTAAACCAAGAGAGTGACTTCTTTTCACCTAACTTAGGCAAAATTACTTGTCCCATCCTGGGCTTTCANACAGCATGTTAGCCCAATCCAGATTACTGCCTGAAGTCTCCAAGAACTATTTTTTAATAAAATACAAATCATCTGCCTAACTCTTCCAAGCATTGAACCAAATGACAGCATTGATTTAGCATGTCCCTTATCAGATATACAGCAGCACTTGCCTTCTCTCCATCCTCATGTACTCCTTGAGATATCACATCTCACATAAACAAAGCTGCCAAATAACATCTTTCCTCTCATGACCTCATTGTGAATCTACAAATCATATTACAATGGTGAAAACATCCAGAAAAACTCCCCTCCCTCTGTTCTGTGGGCGCTCTGTAGGTATGTGTATAATCCATCTCTAGAACAGGGTTTGGAACTGTATATTCATCCATCAGCAGGGATTTTCCCCAACCCTTTTCTAGGATTTGCACTGGGTTCTAAACACAGATTTCTGCTGGTGTAATCTGGGAATGTGCACTAACAGCTATGGTTGTTTCCTTTCAAATTTCTTGGGTTGGAACTCACCAACTTTGCTTTCATTAGTCTCTCTAGCCTGTGTCTTTCTTCTTTTTGAACAGGTCTCTGTTCATTGCCTGTCTTCTACTCACACACACACATGTACTCACCCATGCACTAGCACACCTGCACACACTCGCCACTGCCACCATCACCAGGTTTTTCAAGTATCTGCACCTTAAAAAGCAGCACCAGTGCAGTCTGAACCATATCCTGGGGACCATTAACATTGGTATCGGACCATCAGAAAGTAACCATGATTTTCTTGTCATTATGAGAATAAGAGCTCAGTCCTGTGCATTGACAATCCATTATAGTATAAGTCTATGTTTTATCTCATGCACACAAGCAAAACCACATTACATCGCTTGTCTTGGACTCAAAACAGGGAGAGATTGGCTTGATTACTCAGGATAAGAGTACAGACAGGCACATATATGTTTATATAATCATGTATATACAGCAATCACAAAGCAGAATGGACAAAGAAAAATAGTGAAGCGTTTCTCTGATTTTTTTTGGTGAACTTTGGCTTATAGTTCACAGTGAAATTAGGAGGGTTTGGTAATTATAATATGAGTTTCTTTAGTTTTATTTCAAGTTATTCTTTGTGGTTCACTTAATTCAATTTGAGGCAGCTCTGAAGTGTGTTTAGATAGCTTTGTTGGGCAGATTTATTTTACTGATGATCCATATGGGGAGATTTAAAATAAGTGTAACCACTAATTTGTGTATTCCAGAAATTAGATCCTGTTATTTTTATATTAACACATTTTAGGCTTTGTGAAGCAGAGGCCAAGTAACGCTGTACTCTGAGAATGGAGACGCTATGTCTCATTAGAATAACAAAATTGCCTTGCATTCATTATAAGTCTTCACTGGCAGATCAGTGTATATTTATGCACTTGTGCTGAGTGAGACTCAGTCATGTAAGGTCAATATATATTACTAGTAAGGGATCTCCAAAAGAAGTATGCTCAAGGTCAGAACAAACAGGGGAGAGAAATAGAAATAACTGTCAGCATTCCTGACTCTTTAGGATCATATTACCTTACAGTTATCCGTACACCAAGATATCTGTCTGGCAAGTTGTGTAAGAAATACACCATTTCATTCATACGGCTTTCTAGTATCAAAGAAGAAATCTGTAATTCTGGTAAAGATAAATAAATAAATAAAAATCTTTAAATCCACATGTAGTTTGTGCTCTCAAATTTTCGGAATTTGTACAAATCATTTAAATACTACTTTTCTTAAAGCCTACCATAATGTACTGATTTAGGATCACTATCATTGTTAATGCTTAGTATTCAGATAAATTGGTTGTGGCACAGATAACTGTAAAACATTTGAAGGAAGTGTCATTCTGTATTAAAATATATAATTATCAGTGGTATAAACAAGCTTTCACTTCTTAGGTGTGCATTTAGCACTCACTGAAATCCCAAAGCCTTCCCCAAGCATATGGCAGGTTTGGAAGCTGAGATTAATACTTTGGAGTACAGACATTTTCAACAATTGTGAAGTTCTGGAGAGAAGTGTAGAGGAAAGCTTCCCAGGATAGTTACAGAGCCATCATTAAAAGTAAATCTGACAGGCTTCTATTAAAGATGAAGACTGTAGAGATCATCCAGTTCTGGGTGTCGGTATGGAAAGAAAACCAGATAAAAACATACAGCACTTTCTCTGACACCAACAAATGTTGAAAGAATGACATAATATTCAACTGTCAAATGCTCTTGATTTAAATGAATGATTTAAACGGAAAGAGTTCTTGAAAGATCACTTTGCTATGACATGCAAGCCACAGTGAGTAGTGAGCAGCAAGTAAAATGTAGTTAGAAAGATATGAGCCAGAGGCACCAATAAGAAACCATTCATCTCAGGCACAACATTAAGGAAGTGAAATGTATCAGAAATGAATGTAGTTCAAGCTAGGCAAGAAGAATTAGGAGACTTTGAGGTAATAGTATACCATTCTTGTAAAAAACATTTAGACAAGGATGGAGAGCAATTAGAGTGAGCAAGATGCTGGAGTCAGTGTTTTTAAAGCACAGTAGCAAGTGTCACAGAATTTCAGTTTCAGATTATGTCTTACATTACTCTGAACAGATTTGTGCTCAGTGAATTGGATCCCTCTATTGCCCCAAAAGTCATCACAGTAGCGTACAGGAGAAGCTGACAGGTGTAGATGACTACTAGAAAATTCTTGCCATAGACAGAAGTTATTTATGACAGATGGAGACATGTCTGGCCAGCAAGTACCAGCCCTTCAAAACCCCCTTTGCTATAGAAAAGGGAAATAATGCATATTATCATCCTTTTTCTGTAACTGCAAAGTGACTGTTGAGCAACATGTAGGATTGCCTTTGCAGTCACCTCATGATAGATGCTTGCTATGAACAAGATTTTCCTTGCTATCATTTTACATTTTTTTTTCTGACTTGTTAGTGATTATACATATCAGTATAGAGATTCATATCTGTATATCAGTTCAGACATTACACCAGCATTTATATTTTATGTACTTTTACATCTGGGGTTTTTTTTGTCTGTCTGTTTTGTAGGTTTTGTTTCATATATCTGGGAAACAGGCAGTACTCCATTTGGTATCAGTAGCATACAGTTTTCTCTTTAAGATGGAGTATAGAAGTGAAAACATAAAATCAGAGCAATGATACTCGAGTGTGGAACTGGAGAGTTGTTCTAGACATAAAAGTATTGCCTTGAACTACAGCTGTGAAAAGCAGAGGCGACTGGCCTGCCTAACCAATTGCTATATTTTACCTAGTTTATTTCTGGTGGCCTTATTAAAGTAAAATTATCTCTCCTGATATGAACATCAGCTGTTACTTTTGGTGTGGGACTGACCCCTCGGCCACCACCCGTCTCACCAGGATTTCAAGAAAGCTGACAGAGCTCTGTGAAGCTGATAGAGACTTTCCAAGGGTGAACGAAAACTGTTCTGCTCTCCTCTGGTGCAGCGCTGGCCACTCTCTGGGTGGAGCTGCAATGACTAGTGTTTTGTACCACCTCCAAAAGTACTTCCCAGCATACAGTGCACTTTTGCACCAAGACTGTGAAAGAAAACCTTTTTAAGCATTAAAACAATGACACTGGAAAATATACCAAATCTTAAGACATTGATTGTGCAAATACATCCTTTATATCAGAGCAGATATAAAAGAGGTTTTCACTTTGCTCTGTAAATATGCAAATACATTTTTTTTGGTAATGTTTTAGAGGAGCTGATGTTTGTGTCTTATCCCAGTCAATGCAATTGGAGTCTTTGGGGTTTGGGGTTTTGTGTTGGGTTTTTTTATTTACAAGTTTTCACGTGTGAGTCTAAGGCAGTTGCCACAGCATTGAGAGCTGTACTGGTAGTTCTGTCTCATCCTCCTGAGAGTAGTGAACATAGACTACCATTTCTGCATGCCCTAGAGATGACTGTAACCTTGTATTGATCAGCTGATTGAAGATAAATGACAGAGATGCTAGTACTGCAGTTTACATCATTAACGTGGTCAGTAAAGCATGAATTGTTCAATAAGGCGTTTATCTTTTTTCATTTTACTCTGTTCTTTTATCATTTTTATGATAGAGAGCAAATTTTTAGACACTAACCAGGCAGGTGAACTTTAAAGATCAGATATGCGCATGTGTGGTAGTTGTCAGAACTAAGTGAAATCTAACGGTTTAAAGATATTTAATAAATGTTTTTCACATGAAGAAAATAAAGTTCAATGATCATTTTTTTTACTATGTTTCTTTTTCAGTTTCCTTTTGCCTCATACTTAATGGATGCCATACTGGAAAAATTAAATGAGAAGAAGAAACTGGTAGAAGAATACAGTTCTCTCATGAAACATACTGTATGATATTGCTAAGACCTGTCTTTGCAAAGTGTGACTAAAATATGCATGCTGTTCTCTCATGTCTTTTCTCTTCACATAAAGAGCTGTCAATATGCATGTTCAATACATAAGTAGAAACTGTGAACTAATTAATTGTTGAACAAGAGGAATTAATTGCGTTCCTATTTAGAAAGGAGTGTGGTGTTTGATTCCTGAAGACAAAAATTGCTGCAAATCAATGCAAAGTTAAGATTTATTTTCCTTTAAATGCCCTAGCAGTGAACACCAGTGGAGGCTTTGTACAGAGGTGATGGTTTTGATACAACCAGTACACATCTGTACAATTCAGAAAGTACAAAAAGCAGCTAAGTAACTCCTGGTTGTACTAGTCAGAGCAGTAGAAGTAGGATTTACAAAGGAACTGGGAATATCATTGGGATTTTGAATACCCAATTGCTTTTAGTTTCTTTGTAAATCCCAGCTTTATGATATATGCTACATAAAATATGTTCTCTTTTTGTTGGAAAAAATGAGAAAATGAATGATTGTAGAAACAGAGTATTCAATGTAGATTAATACTCCTGGGAAAAGCTGTATTTTCTTCTGAGTTGGGAGTGTGTTATGTACAATGTATTTAGTTTTACTTAAAAAAATCAGTATAATAACATTATTTCCAGTGTGGGTTTTCTTTCACTAGTAGTCCCAGTTCTTTCTCAGCTAACACCAAGCTGCAAGCCCTCATTTTCTGTGGGAAAATGGTATAGAGTTTTAGTCATCACTACCAAGATTTATCTGGCAGTACTAACAAGTAATTGCTGTTTCTTCATATCTTTGATCTTAAGAGTTTGTATTCCTCTGGACCAACCCACCTGAAAAAATTAAGGACCAGGTTTCTGAATTCATGTGGTAATAACATTTAACTCTTATATATGGCTCTTCATCTATGGATATCAAGTTGTTTTACAACAGGTATCATTATCGTTATTTGTATGGGGTGGGGAATCAGAAGCAAGATCTATTTGGCCTAAGATCACTCAAAAGAAGCATGAAGCAGAAGAGTTTTCTGCATGTCATTCCAGTGCTTTTCCTAGGATGTCACGTGCTTCTTTTAATTTATGGAGTTCATAATTTGGTGTCTCTAAGAAAAGGATGAGGAACAGAAGACATCACTAAACTTCTACACCTGATCACAACAGGGGCTTGAGATAATTTTTATTGGAATTACTGAAAATCATGCAAACGTATTCCATCTGCAGCTGTAAATTAAGACCTGGAACTACCCCTATATAAAAAAAGAAACACATCTTTAGGAATGGTTGACCACCACCTTTTGCAAAGCAAGAAATAAGGACATCATACAAAACTATCAGGTGACGTATTCAAAGCAAGCAAAAGGAAGCTACTCCCATGCAAAGGGAGTTGAGCTGTAGAATTATTTGCTTCAGGGTTTTACTGGAGCTAAAAATTTACATGGGCTCCAATGCCAATAAAATTATGCCAATAAAAATTACAGAAGATAAATGCATCAAAATACATGGAAACCATGTTCATATGATTTTCAGTAATTCCAGCAAAATGTATTTGAAAATAATTTCAACATAACATCTATTGCTGGGCAGTGGAAAGAACTTCATGAGGCCAAATCTCTGTGAAAATTAACCCCTTTGTCTTTATGGTCTGCAAGACCTGCTGGTGCAAGTCTGATCTTAGTGCTTGCTGATCTTTTGCTTGGTGAAAGAGCAGGGAACATCAGCTAATTCACATGGAAACCAAAGAACTTTTGAGACAATTTCCCGGACTAGTTCCTTTTTCCTGTAACTTAAACATCTTGTTTTACTGGCCCTGCAAATTTCTGTATGTCCTGGGCACCTGGACATAGAGAGAGCTCTTTTCTTGGACCAAGAGTAAACAAGAGCAGTGAATGCTGCAGAACCAAATTATTATTTACTTCATCTGAAGGAAGAGAGAGAGTGCAAAACAAAATCCTTAAACCCAAGTGGAGCTAGAATTATCACCATTTTTTCAAGGAATGGAAAATACAGCAAGTGTTATTTATTTGCAGCTGTTTCCCTTGTGTATCATGTCACAAGAGACCCAAAACTGCTCTACAAAGAAAATTAATTCTCCGTAAATCTCTGTGGCATAGACCTTAAGGGTGGAATTAATTTTCTCCCTCTTTTCAAAATTATTAGGGTCAATAAGCCTCATAAGCTTACTTGGCTAAAACATCGTATTCGGACTCTACCAAAACAAGTTCTGCAGGACATACCTCAGTACACATACATCTCTTTCCCTTCATCCAAGTCTTCTGCAGTTGTCTGCCACTTCTCTGATGAGACTTTGACTCCTTTAAATAAGTGTTCACTCACTAACAGGTGAGCCTGCAGAGCTGCCATCAGCGCTTGTGCTCCATGGAAGAGGCAGATGACTGGGAAAGCAAGCGAGTCACTGATGGCAGCAGCATATCACCTTGATCAAGCGAGCAACAAGCCAGCTACATGGGGCTGCACATACCCTTCCAATGAAGAAAAAAACTTCCTTACTTGGTCCAGCAAAAAGCCTTTAGAAAAGATCACTTAAAAGACTTTTGACCTATCTTGCCACAGGCAACAAAACAACTTCATGTAGGGGAATTTCCATCAAATTAATTTATTGTCAATTAACAAGCTTTTAATTACTGATTCTGGTATTGAGAAAGCAAATACACACGTGCTTAGGACAGTCCCAGAGCTGGTCCCACACAGGTCGCCCGCAGCTGCCACCAACACCTGCCAGCTGGGCCGTAAATGGATTCTCTGTCCCTCCTGCCTGTGTCTTAACCTGGAAGCCTCACCACTAAACAAACTTTTAAGAAAAGGTCTCAAGTTTATATAGAGGAAGCATTTCGTTAAGTACTTGATGTAAAGGTTGGAAAGAAAACTACAAAAATTTGCAGTTTCTGCGTTATTTTAGCTACCTTAAGTATGGATGGCATCACATCCCCAGTTGCTGCTTCGGGATTTTGAGTGGGGTGGCAGTCTTTGGCATGACCTAGCAAGCAGTCCTGAGAGAGCTGCTCTGGAGACCTGGCTGCTTTCTTTGGTTGTAGTTCTTAATGCTTGCTAATCCAGTAGCAGAGTGAAATGAATTCTCAAGATAAATCATGGCTGTGCTAGTGTTGGTTTTTCAGTTTCTAAATTTAGAATTACAAAATGCTGTCCATTTTTACCATTCCTGCTGTTCTGCTCAGGGAAGCTGGTGCACACAAGCCTTGTGAGCCATCAAAAATGCAAAATGAATGGTTGCCAGGTCTGTTTCCTCAGTCCCTCAAGCAGCCTGTTTCTTTTTATCTCTTAATGCAGACGTGGAGAGAGGCTGAATAAATTCTCCCTACATTTTCTTTGCTACACCAGCTTGTTCCTTCTGATGCAGAGTATTAACTTATATTGAGTATTTTAATAAATGTTTTTTAAAACCCTACCCCTAGCACTAATATCTTGTTACTTTGGCCCCTCCGAAATATAAAAAGAAAACATTTTGAAAATGGGAGCATGCAGACTAATAGATGTCTCCCCTTGGATTCTGGTGTATTTGGTGTTTCTTTCATGGCATTTATCACTTTCTTGGGTCAGTGGTGTGTCCTTTATCTCACAAATCAGCTCCCAGCTTCCAAGAGCATCAAGCTGGGGGACCAAGGCTCAGATTACAATTTACTGTCTCAGTTGTGCAGTGAAAATGCTGGATCAGTCCACTTGGATCTAGACTCAGCCTAGGGCCTGGGAGCTCAGTGTCTCTCTCTCTGTGCTCCAAGCGCACCTTCCCTGTGGGAGAGACGGGGCCTGCGCATTGTTGATGGCTTGAGCACTGGCATTTAACCTCCAACACCTGCCTGTAGACAGTGCCACAGGACCCATTGCAGCAAGATGTTGGTTGCTATAGCGAACCAATATAGGTAGCAGTCGTGACCCCAGTCTTTGAAGCCCATGGGACACCAGCATCTTCTGCTTATGAAATTCAACAGTAACTTTATCTGTTCCTTTTTGTACATTGTACCAGACAGGGTATTTTGAGTCACCAAGCAAAATGTTTCCAGTGAAAGAATACATGCATTGTCAGGTATCAGCTTATCCCTATAAAAGCCTCTGGAGTGACTGGGCCAGGGTGGGAGGAGGGGGTTTATCACTTGAGTTAAAACAAATGTCTCTGCTGAATACTTCATTACTCTCCTAAAATTATCAGGCCTATTCTGGCAAAGATATTCTTCCTTCTTACATTTTTAAATGGTGGTAGGTACAGTTTCCTGCATTTTAGAAAGACAGAGTTTTTTAGTACAGGGTTTTTTATGGTGAAAATGGAACCTAAGTACCCTAATGAGAAAAGGAGGGGGGAAAAAAAACCAAACCATAAGTTAGATTTTATGATGAAGAGGAAGAAATAAAAGAACTGTAACTACTTCACAGGTGCTCCTGAAATTATAGCACTGCTAGTCTTTCTGCAAACTTTGCTGGAAAGGTTGCCAAATATCTTTGAAGTTGTTTCTTAATTTATTAAATATATTCTAAAGTTTTTTTCATTTAACATATTTAATTTGATATAAACAAATGGAAGTATCAGCATTTTTCAGTGAAAAAAATTTCATCAGATATTTTTGTAAGGAGAATAAAAAGGCTGATATTTCCAGGAAAACACATTTTTACCTTTCTCTGTCACATGTTGATTTCTGTCTCTGCAATGAACATATTTGTACTGCTTATTTAATCTTTGCTCCACCAGCAGAAGAGGAGTGGGCTTCTGAAACAATCATTCTTACTGTAAAAGGATTGAAAGTACTTATCTTGATTATGTTTTATGAATATTTTAAAAAAACCCTTTTCACTGCAACCAGGCTCAGATCACACATGCATGTTACAAATTTAGTGAAGAACTGATTCTGTTTTGGGGAGAAGTATCAGCTCGCTACTTTTCAAAATAATATTGCCAACGAAGCTAAACGTAAAAGATATTAAAGGCAGTGCTGTTTTGAACTAACTATACCTACAAATATCCAGAAAATGCACTTGATCTGTTTTTCTTTTATTAACGTAGCAATTTTCTATCCTGGTGCTTCCTGATACAGCCTCTAGATGGCAAACTTTCACAAAAAATGGGTGCAGAGGCGGCTTCTGCAGGCAGCTGGTGTGGGGTTCCCCTGCGCAGCCTGGCCGGGACTTTTGATTCCTGCAAGCCCTGAAATATTGTGTCAGACAGACCTGTTACTCGGCAGCAATAGCTGGTATCTCAAGATGTGAAATATATTGGCTCTTTACAGCCATTTCGTGCAGTATCACACGGGTGAGTCCCTAAAATATAACAACTTTTATATGTGTATATACACAAACACATCTCTCTGTGTGTGTGCATGCAAGCTTCAGAGTTATGCAGAGCTTCAAAGTTGTTTAATGTTCTAACCCTTTCCAAAATCTTAATTCTGTACTCTAAAATGTCAAAATTAAAGTCAGGGCATCTGTCAATAGTGACTTCTCACACTATGTTTCTGCAGCGCCATCTGTTTAACCCACACAAATCCTAATTTACCTTGATAAGAATCAAAGACACAAGTCTTCCAAGATGTATATCTCCTATTACAAATGAGATCCATCTGTTTCCATCCTGAGGATTCTCCGTTAGAGAAGGTGCTGTGTGTATCTCCCCATGTGCCACAGCTCTTTGAATAATCCAGTTATCTTCTGGGGTGCAATTTTTAAGGCTAGGTATTCTTTACATGAATGAGACTCTGGCTGGTAAGTGTAATTATATGATATGACCTAGTGGACACAATAAAGAGGAGTTCAGGGAGAAAATGAAAACAATTCAGTGTTCATGTAGCCATCATGCAGTATCTCACTCTTTGTATTCTTGGAAAAGAAGAAGAAACCTATTTACAACATTATTTTTTCTCTGTAGTGCTTTGAAATAAGATACATCACATACAGTAGAATAAAATATTATTCTAGGTCTACAAGTCCTTGAACCCACTTCATTTACTTCCATGCTTCACTTTGTTTCATTATGCACTATTCTCATACATAAAATAATGGTCTATTTTTGAGATTTCCTGATTTGAGATTTGAGAATTCCCAGGGTATAATTATTTGACAATTCTTGTGGTATAATGAATGATTGAGAGAGCTGGGAACATTTCCTGACTTCTGCTGTAATCACATATTTATAAATCAATTCAGTTGTATTGCTAGCAGTGTTAAGTTTTTGTTGTTATCTTCAGGAATGCAGAGAGGGAGCGAATTTCAGTTGTTGTGTGCCATTGTACAGAATTTTTTGCATCACCACTGGATTGCTTCATATGATTAGAACTGGATATGAAACCAGTATGTGAAAGGAATATGACTCCAAACAAGTCCAGAGCCAGATAAACAAGGAGTCCAGCTTGTTGAGGATATTGGCTCAATATCTTGAGTTTTTTAGGTCAAGATAACAACCTTTCTGCAGTAAGTGGATTAGTATTTGCATCTTGCTCAGCTATGTAAAAGTCCAGCTTTCTGTGAGGGCTGTTTCACAGCATGTTTAAGTGGCTGTAAAAATGTAAGGCTCAGGTCTTTGTGAAGGAATGAGCTTACCAGACTAACAGCCTATTCTCATATCTATATCAGATGCTACAGAGAAGAGGTTCAAGTGACTCCAATGTATTGCAGAGCACAGATTTGACATCTTCCTGAAACAAGGTAACTCACTTGGTAGAGGAATCACACATCATTATCTTTAATTCAACCGATCCTAGATTTTGAAGGATCACAGTCACATTTCCTTCATGGTTGGTTGTTGTTGAACAAAACAGAACTTGCAGCATAAAATGTTACAATTTGTATTTAAAAAGGTACTAAACCTGGACTGGAAAGGTACTAAACCTGGACTGAAGAATTGATGTGATGGAGAATCCAGTATGGTAGCCCTATGATCAATAACTCTCACAACTCAAGATTTTCCATTGAAATTGTCTAGATTCAGTTTCAAAGCCTGGCATTTATAACTATCATGCGAATTCCCCCATGCAGGTAATCATGGCTGTGAGCTAGACAGAACTTTAATTATAAGTCATGGTGTGTGTGTGGGAAGGACGAGCATGAGTGGACCACAAGCATCGTAATGCATCCTTGCTACATCTTTACATGTTGCTCATTCTGCAGAAAAAGTATTTAAAATATGTGCCAAGAAATGATCTCACTACATGATTATAACTCAAAAGGTAGTGCTATTTCCCTATTCTATTTGATCTTTCTCTAGTTACACATGCAAGGATCACATTTACCCTCTTCGCTACAAATCTGCATTAGGAACTCATGTTGAACTAGTTATTTCAAGGGATTAACCCTCATTCTGTAGGCATGGCCAAGGTCTTTTTTCTTCTGTTTATGATCACACCTCAGAAATAACTATAGTCAACAGGAGCTCTGCCTATAGCTTATCAATGTGAAAATCTAGGTTTACAGGTGTCAATCGAAATTTGAATGATTTTTACTTTAAAAATACTGATTTTCTATACAGTGTACCTTTTGCAAATGTAAATGGGAGAATAATATTGACCTTATAGAAAAGCTAGGATGAATGGTTAGTTAAATGCTTATTTATGTAATTTAGTATCTCTGTTAAATTTAATTTAAGGTATTCATATAGTGAAGCTACTGATTCTGCACTTGTTTTTCAAAATTAGAGTTATAACTTCTGAAAAAAACCCCAACTTTAAAAATGAAAACTGGTTGTACTAGCAGAATATCATATACATAAGAAATATTCTGATTTAAGAGTGTATTGCTCTGTTCTCCATACAGCCTATCCTTTAGCATCTGGCTCAAGACAGGAATTTCTCTTGTCAATTTCTCTTGTTGTCATGCATGTTTTCCCAGCACTAAAAAGCAAGTGAGCCTACTGGCTGGCACAAGCAAGACATGAGCTAGCCCTGGGGACCTGTGACCTGTTTCAGACAGAACAGACCAGCTTAGTGCTCTGAAAACCCAGAGATCCTGTGGACCCTCCACCCTATTGACTTCCCTGGGCCCTTCCATGTGCTTACTCCAGAAGCACAAGTCTCCTCCAGCACCCAGTCCCAGGCGTGGTGAGATGGATTCCAGAGAGCAGGGTGCTGACAGCCACCGGCTGAGTGACAGGCCTGCAATCATCAGGCAAAAAGTGAAGTGATGACTCATGTCCAACGTCAGCCCAGGAAAGCCAAAAAACAATTCAGCAGCAGCAGGAGACAGGACCGGAGACAGGCATTCCTACAGAATATCTCAGCCCAGGACAGGTGCCTGAGCCCAAGCTGAGGTGGGGTCCTGAGCTGAAGGGTTGGGGGTGCCAGGTGACCGTTCCCGGAGGAGCCTCGTGGCTCTGACAGCACTTGTCCTGCAGAGCAGAGAGTTCACTTCCCACTTCAGCCCATTGTGAGAGACTGAAGGAGTTAATGTCTCAAACATTGTGGTGGAGCAAGTTCTGCATAATGGCGAAGTCTGTGTGACAACCAACCCTGCCTAGCAAGGAACCGAACCTCAGGTGAGAAGTCGGTTAGGAACAGGACGTGGAGCCCATGCTGTGCCAGAGGGTGCACAGTTCCCTCTTCTGACACCCTGAGCAGGGCAGCTCACCGTATTTGGCCAAAGATGAAACAATGGTCACACCTGCAGAGAGGGAGAAGTTACTCCCCAAATGACCCCCAAGCATTTACCAAAGGTTCTGGAAGCACAAACTGCGCATGGCACCTAATTAGCCTGATGAGTTCGAGTGCCCACCTGAAGGAGGGGCAAGGATATCATAAAAGGGCACAAACTGAAGCCCCACATCTGCACACCCTCTGGAACTGGACCCTTAGGCTGGCGGAACTCATGCTGGACCCAGGACTGATGAAATCTCTCCTTTCTCTCTCTACTTATTTTACATCAACCACTGACCAAGTCTGGGACTCGAGTGGATCCAGCCACCCTTGGGCTCCTCTCTGAGGAGTCTAGAAAGCAAGGGGGTACGCTCTGAACCTCGTGACCCAATGGGAGGGATCTCATTGTCTTACCTGAACTGATCCCCAAATAAGCAAGGCTTGTAGTATATGTTTTGTGACGTATGGTTAGCACGTTACAGTTTACTGACATAGTTTCATGCCAATTCTTGTGAGAGAATAAAAGCTGAAGTTTGGGAGTTAAAGGATGCCTGGTGGTGTTTCACCTTAATCCTGACCTGGGAATCGGCAATCCTGAGTCATCATCGTCCTGTGAAACTGGGACATGACACCCATCACGCTCCTTTGTGTTGCTCCTCTCTTAGCTCTGCTTTGATTCCTTGCTTTCTTGGCTCCTGCTCTGGTCCTGCTCTGGCTTCCCAAGCCTTCACAGGTAGGATTACATGGCTGTGAAGTTAATGACTGTTTATATGTCATTGATCTAGTTGCTGTTGGCTTCATATATTATTTTAGAAGTAATGCATACTAGATTAGAATGCTTGTGAAGTGTGAGTCTGAACTACTAGAGTTCATGAAAAAAACCTAGTACATCAGTTCAACACTGGTTGAAGATCATCATCTTTAAAGACAGCAAAATGAAATGCTATGGTCTCTTTCTCTGTCTGTCACTTCAAATAGAAAACTAAGCAGTGATAATTTTTTTTAAAAGTCTGTCAATAAAATACTCTTCTTCAGAGGAAGACTTTAGAGGGGCTTGCTATGGAAGGACGTGTTTACAAGATAAGTTCTCAATCTTTTAAGACTGAAACAGTCATGTCTTCCAGGTAATTCAGACCTTCCCTCCGAACAATGAACGAACAGGGAGAACATTCTTTGCAATTGATCTGAGCTGCCACTATGACAAATAGGATTCCAGTGATCTTTCATTTTTTTTCAGGACACAGAATTTCTCAAATCACTGTGATCCTCTTCCTTTTCTATGTTTAATGCTTGAAATTCTGTAATTGAATTAAAAACAATGTTTCTAAAAGATTTTAAAACAGTAAGTGGCTGGATATTGGACATACCTCCTGTGAATTTGGAAAAGTAAATCAGGAACAGAAGTATTAATGCAGCAGATTACTTTTTTTTAGGTAAATGACCTTGTGTCTATCACTGGATGGCACTGAAGTACACACTATGAAGCCAAGTAGGGTACAGAAAGTGGCTAAATTCCATTACAAGGCTTCTTTTTGCATTGAATTAACTGGATAAGGGGTTTTCCTGCTATTAACCTCTCCCAAAATAGCTCTGTATTTAAGGTGCTATGCAAAGAGGATTTATATGTCATCTGTGAGGTCTGGTTCAGAACTAATCCTGGCATTATGACAGAAACTCAGCAGACACTTGGCGTAGTGATGATTTAATAATTTAGATTGAGACTTCAAGGCAGAGTACAAACTCTGTCCTGATGCAATGCAGACTAACTTTTTGTCTGGTTTCGTGTGACCCTGGCTTATCTACCGATTGACATAAGCAGTTTGTTGAGAGTTGAATACATGCTCTCTAAGAAGGAGATTTCGGTATTCATCAATATGAAGGGTTTGCAGTGGTACAACCCAGGAGGGGAACTGTGCATGTGCTGAATTTTCAGCCCACTAGAAGTCCCCTGGGTATTAAACAGCCTCTTGAATTGGTGCTGACTCTGTTGTGAGAAAAATGAAGAACGATGATGCAGTGCAAGCACCAGATGAGTGACAAAGCCTTCTTCCTGCCTTCTCGTATTTGCATCTGCTGTGTATTCTACAGAAGGAAAGTCTCAAAACAATAAAATTTGGGGTTACTTTGAAGTTGTCTTGCCTATATTTTAAGTTTTGCATTTTTGCTACTCTTAGAGCTCTCTGGATCTTGTTAGCAGAAAAATGAAAGGGCAGGATCCTTCCCATTCTGAACCTGTCTAAGACCTTGTCAAGTCACTTGTTTGCTATGACACAGAGGCTATTGGCAGGAGGTGTGCCGATTCCTTCATATGACTTTTTTTTGTTTTGTTTTGTTTTAATTTTAATAGGCAATATTTTCCATGATTCATTGTTCCTTTCCAAACTGTAGTGATTCATTATGATTTATTTCTACTCTTGTTCTTGGATGTGTGCTGTTAATTTTGATCCTTGTGCTAACTTGGAATATGTTCCTGTATTTAGTCAGAGATAGGTAAAGTACCAGACACTGCTGAGTTCTTCAGAAAATCACCTGAACAATAAACATAACCTAGTAATAATTTTAGTACCATTTTTATCACAGTCATTACCTGAATGAAGTCTCCCAGCTTCCTGTATATGCAAAGTTTATTATTCAACAACTTTCCAGTGGCCTCCAAAACACCTTCTTAGTTATTCCTTTGAACTAGAGGATGTTCTGTGCTGCAGGTATGAGGTAATCAAAGCCTGATTCTGACACCCTTAATATAGGAAGTACATTTGTCCACAAACTATTGAGAACAGTAAGTTTTTACCTACAAAGTTGTATGATGGAGGCTGGCACATGGCAGCAGCATCTGGCACCAGACTAGCATCAGTATCTGGCTGGTAATTAATATTTAAACTCAATGATAAAAGCCAACACACTGATATGAGCTATCTAGTATTATTTATGTCTTACATCCAAGGAACACTTTACATCCAAGGAACTGAAATCTGGGGACAAGACTACTGTGTCCATCCAGAGATATGGAATGAATCAGTCATAGTCCAAAACTCTGTTTTCCAGTGCTGCACCATGCAGATCACAGTTCATAATAATCAGATATGACAGCCTGTGGAGTTCATGTTTCTTTTAGCTGAGATAGGCACCCATGCTGCTTTTGCTACATTTTACTTCTCCTGACATGCTGCTTTGCTGCACAGTGTCCTGTGCCAGTAGGTTGTACTTTAGATACCTCAGCCTAAATGACTAGTAATTCTGTTTTGAATCTATGCTCAAAGAAGTGGAAGTTTGTGCAGATACTATGGCAAGGATGGGAAAATTCTGCAGCAGGGAGATACCCCAAGAAGCACTTTCTAGTAGTTAGGTTATGTGTCTTACAAAGATTTCCAAGAAAAAAAGCACACTAATATAGAATATGGTTTTAAAAATAAATTTTAATCATTCATAAACTGAGATGCAAGCTTATCATAATTCTAATGTAACTTTTACGTTACATTATCCAGTAATAAAATCTGACATTAGTGACTCACTCCTTCACTGCCTATTCCCTCCCAACTTTTAAGAAGATTTTGTGACAGGGACAAATAGTGGCTATTTTCAGCTCTATTCCTCTGAAACCTGCTGACTGAAAAAGAGTAGTGACTCATAGTTCTTGTGTGTGGTTTTTACTGCATAATATTTGTTGATAATGTTTGAAATGCTACACACATAAACCAAAAAGAATATGCCTCTTGTTATAGTCTGTATGTTGGAGTCATAAATCCTCAAACACTGCTAAAAATACAGTGACTTTCCAACAAGTGAATGAAAAGTGTCTCACCTTTTCATCAGTTGCTGATGCCCCAAGTAATGAATGACTTGGTTTAAAAGGAAGTGTGGATGGATAGAAAAACAAGCCTCCCTTCTTGTGAAATATCCAATGGCACTTACTTTACAGGGGTTACACAGCAGTGTATCAAAACAGAGAGAGGAAAATAAATCAATTGTAACATGTCTATAGATGGTCCCACAAAATAATCCTGATCAATGCTCATGAAATTTTCAGTAGAGTTCAAGCCTGAGTAGCAGTAAATTGCTACTGACATTGCAGTGGTTTATCTATCATTTTTATTGGCTTAATGAAATATACATGTGTACATTCTCCCTTGTCTGCCCTTGACTTTTCCTAATGAGCTCAACTTTTTGTAGCCTTCATTTGCCAAAAAAACCACCTTAAAGCAAAAGGAAAAATATAAACCATTTGATAACTGCTGTGAGTCAAACTTGGTATTAGATGTAATCTAGGTATTGAGTATGTTCTAGGTTTCATACAGCAGCCCATTCAAGCTACCTGTCCTAATTCTGCTTCGGAAAAAATATCAGGTGTCATTGATGAAAAAACATTTTCTGGCAGAAAATTATTGGTCATAATTATTCTGATCATCTTATTAATTATTACTCACTAATATTTATATTAAGATTTTATAATCCAATGTTATGAGTTTGTGTGGCGCGGTTTTCCTTGGTGGCAGGGGAGGGGGGCTGCAGAGGCGGCCCCTTTAAGAAGTTGCTGGAAGAATTCGCCGCCCCAAAATGTCGGACCCGCGCGCCAAAATGTTGGACCTGCCTCTAGGCGGGGAGTGACGGTGGTAACGCCTCTGGAAAACATATTTAAGAAGGGGAACCTGTAGTGTGGGGGTTGGGAAACCTGAGAGGAACATCGCTGCCGACACTGGAATCATGGAAGTGGAGGGGGAGGAGGAGGCGCCTGAGGAGGCTGATGGCCCTGCAGCCCAGGGGGGTGAACGGTGGAGCGGAGGCTCCCGAAGGTGGCCGTAACCCCATGGTAAAAACCGCGCTGAAGCAGTGTGAGACTGGAGAGCAGCCCGCGGAAAGGACCCGCGCCAGGGGAGTTCGGGAAGAACTGAAGCCC
>VYZV01018510.1:94567-105594 GCA_013401275.1 Pandion haliaetus | reverse complement strand
TTTTCTCCTTTCTGATTCTCCTCCCCATCCCACAGGAGGGGTGTGGGGAGGAGTGAGCGAGAGGCTGCGTGTTGCTTCCTTACCCAACACCTCAGTGAATAAAGGCTGAGAGTTGGGATTGCTTAGCCTGGAGAAGAGAAGGCTCTGGGGACACCTTATGGCAGCCTTCCAGTGCTTAAAGGGGGCCTAAAGGGGAGATGGGAGAGGGACTTGTTATCAGGGAGTGTAGTGATCGAATGAAGGGTAACCATTCTAAACCGAAAGAGGGTAGATTTAGATATTAAGAAATTCTTTACTGTGAGGGTAGTAAGACACTGAACAGGTTGCCCAGAGAAGTTGTGGATGCCTTATCCCTGGAAGTGTTCAAGGCCAGGTTGGATGGGGCTTTGAGCAACCTGGTCTAGTGGAAGGTGTCCCTGCCCATGGCTTGAGGGAGTTGGACTAGGTGATCTTTAAGGTCCCTTCCAACCCAAACCACTCTATGAGTCTATGAGTCTATGTCTCTGCTGTATACATTTAAAGCCAGGTGAGAAGTGTACTATTCCTGAATTTTTACAATTTCTTTTTTTTTTCTTGCTTTCAATACAATATGCTTACATGAGTTGAAGATGTCCATTTCTTTCTCTCTTACCGGTTTCCATAGCCTCCAATACTGCACCTTCATGCAAATCAGAGTTGTACTTACAGCACAATGTGGATTTAGCCTTGTGACATCACACTTGAACACAAAGTAGAGGAAGGCTAGCCCACTGGAAAAAACTGGGAAAATGCTTATGATTTTGCTAAATACTGTGTCTTTGGACTGTATAATCCACCACTGAATAGTAAAAGACACTTTTTTTTGCCTAACATTTCTTTTGTGCAAGGAGTGGTGGTTCAAGTATTACACAGATGACTATAAAAGAATAGAGAACTGTGGTTATAGTGGGTGGAAAAAAATGCACAGTTCTCAAATTACAGGTGGAAGTGGTCGTGAATCCCTGCAACAGTTGGATATTAAAACTCTGGCATATGTAGATTCATGAGAACTAGCTAATTTCTGAATTCTCAAAAGCATCACTATTGTACTCTGGAATAAGGATGTTTGTTGTGGGTGTAAATGCTGGAGGTGGGACAGGAAACACAAAACTGTAACTTTTGGCTATAATCCTGACAGGAAGGCATTAATTGAGCTAGCCAGTGCTTCAAAGACACCATGTATCATGGAATCCCAGAGATGATCTTATATTATAAAACATAGGCTAGGCAATAGTCATGACCTCCTTAGGCTGCTCAGCAAAGGTTGAGATGTGTGCACCGTGCTCAGGATTCACTCTTTTGTCATTGACTTTCAGGTCCCATTTCTTATGGGGCATTTACATTTATTTTTTGGAATACTGAACACTTGCACTGCTATCTACATTATTGCACTTCTGGAGTTAATGAAGTCTAAATACTGGAGCCTTTCTAAAAAAAAAAATTGTACTCTGGCAGGAGTCTTTTATGAGGCTCTCTCTCCTCTACAATGCAGCGCAAGCTCAGAAGACACATACAGGACCTCTGCCTGTTTCATCTTGCCTGCTCAGGTTGTTTCAATTCCCCCATGCAGTTGTAGAAAAGGTTATGAGAAAATACACCTTGATAATCCCACAGCATTTTTGAGAGTTACCCTGACACATTTTTGGGGAGAATGCCTGAGAAGACCTGTAGCAAAGGAGCAGACACTGTAGGGAAGAGAGAGGTAATCTTTTGTTTCCTCAGCATAAGACCAGAACTGTATCTTGTTTTTTGCAGTCAGTGGAGGGGGGGGACTTGTTTGTTATCTATTTTGTTTTTGTAGAAGCAGCAAAATTTATTCCTTTTTCTTTTTCTATCTAGTTTAAGCCTTGAGGTTAGTCCAAACTGCGATTCCTAATCAATTATATAAGCCAATGTCATTCATAGTATAACTCCACTGCAGCCGCTGGAAATGCGTAGGTGGTCAGTTCTTCACTTTCTGTACAAACTCTGTTATAACTTGAGTCCAATCATACAAATGGGACAAAGCCCCCTATAACGGAATTCTGAAAGCCTCTCTTGTGCAGGGAAAAGATGGAATATTAATCACCTTGATAGCTGATGGAACTGTACTGGTCACTTAATTAACATAAAGGAATCTATAAAATGACAGCTGTGTGGGTGATGCCAAGCTCTGGTTTGGATGCTCTCCCTGCTTCAGCTTCTCTTACCCAGCGATCTGTACAACTTTGTTCTCTAAGGGGAGGGTAACACAGGACAGAAAACCTGGGGCATCCTAGGCTCATATTAACATAGGTGCTTTTACAGCACCAAACCAAGGGAGTGTAGGAACATTCCACTTTATGGGGTCATGATATATGCTGCACAGCAAAGGCCTCTTTCTTTCGAGCTTGAACATCAAGGCTAGAGAACTCAAGGCACATATGTTTGTGATTGAGGTCGCTGGCTCAGCACTTAGTTGGAATCTGTTGCATAGTACAGTACATAGCATTCTTAGATGATAATTACTGCAGGGTTTTTACTAGAGCTGGCAATCCTTACCTAACTAGTGGAAAGAAAAAAAAAAAAAAAGCTCAGAAAGAAGGGAGAGGGATCTGGGTGTTTCATTCACACTACTAAATAGCCAAAGCAACAGGACGTCAAAATCAAGTTGTCCAGGATCATCTTATTTCAGCTGAAGCCTTTGAGTACACCAATTGCCCTTCCATTGTTTCTGTTATCCCTTGTCTGGCCTATGTCATCCCAGCAAAAGTCTCAGAAACACTGTTTCTGGAATTGGACCAAACTAACGTTAATTTTCAAGCTTGTGGAGCCATATGCCTGCATTAATGTCTTAAATCATTCTTGCTTTAAGGACTGCTGGGAATAGGTCACAATGTCTGTGAACTTCATTACTAATCTGTGTCAAGGATGGCAGATAATTCTTCTCAGGACATCAAATAAGCATAGTTGGGATAGCCTCTGGACCCGTGGACACCACCACAAACAACTGGACACAATATGATTTTCATGCTGTCTGGTTATAGTTATTATTGGACATTCAATAGTAAAGAAGGACCAGTCAGTGCCCAAAACCTCACACAGATTTGTGGTAGTACTGTGAGACAGAGATATGTGGGCAAGAAATTGTGCATTTTGTTCTGACGAGGTTAAGACCTAATGGCACATCACTGAACTGGAATTCACTGCTTCAGCTATTGCTGCAGAGCTGGAAGAGCTGTTTGTTCTTTAAAGCTCATTTTCTAATATAATTTGCTATGAAAATTTGGTTGTTTCATTCTGGCTGCACTGATAATTTGAATCTCTGAACATATTCTCACCTTAATAATGTCCCTAAAAAAGAGTACGTTGGAGGTTCCCCAGTTCCATCTAGTATTTCTGTAATTCTCTCCCACCCCACCTGTCTGGAATGTTTTGTCCTCTATTAATCAACCTATGCTTCCACAAAAGAACAGAAATTTGAAAGGTGAGCAGAAAGTATGGAAAAACTGGCCAACTGCTGATTCTCAGGGGTTATAGTCTTAAGAGCCGGAATTTTCTTTAGTGTGTCTACTTTAGTTTTTATTAGCTGCATGTGCATCACAATGAGACAAAGATAATAGCTTAAAAGTTTCTAAAGGTTAAAATACTTAAAAATATCTCCAATGGACTAAGAATAAGAGCAAATTTAAAATGGTCACTTAGGTACAACTGGAATTATAGCATGGAAATGAAAAACTGAGTAAGAATTTTGCAACATGCATATATATATTAGTCCATCCAAGCAATTGTGATGAGTTCTCACTCTGCACAATCTCTGTCTGAACAGACTGTTATTTTTCTATATGTAATGCAAGCTGTAATGAACCAAACAGATGAAATGTATCACTATGCATACATTAGATTGTTATCTGAAATAAGACCATGCTTGCTGCAGTGCTTTATTTATGACAGTCTTGCTGATACAGTACTGTGAAGGACTGCTTACCAACACAGAGATTACAAGTAGCACTCATTAATTTTGTCATGAGCCAATCATGCTTACCTTTTTGCTGTGCTCTGCCTCCTGGGAGTTAGGGATGTGGCCATGCTAACATCTGCACAGCTTAGTAGCTGATAGTGTGTTGCAAATAGGCAAGTGACAGAATGCAAGCAATGAAGCCTGAATCTTCTGCTGATTAAATTTTCGAGTCAAAAGTCTAAGCTAGCTGCATACCTAAGGCACGTTTCTTATTCTACTGCACATACGCAAACACATGGATGTGTGTACATGCCTCTTGTCTGCACAACAAACAAACTGAAGGTATCCAAAATCCACTTTCAGGATTTCTGGCCTACTACAACACCAATGTCTAGACAGTGCAGCAAGTATATAAGCAAAGCATCTGTGTAAGATGCTCTGGCACCTCTGAAATTGAGCTAGGTTATTCTGTGTGCTAGCTGCCTGTCGTGGTTTAACCCCAGCCAGCAACTAAGAACCACGCAGCTGCTCACTCACTCCCCCCCATCCAGTGCAATGGGGAGAGAATCGGAAAGAAAAAGGTAAAACTCATGGGTTGAGATACAAACAGTTTAATAGAACAGAAAGGAAGAAACTAATAATAATAACAATAATAAAATGACAATAATAATAAAAGAATTGGAATATAGAAAACAAGTGATGCACAATGCAATTGCTCACCACTCACTGACCAACACCCAGTTAGTTCCCGAGCAGCGATCCCCCCAGACCAATCCTCCTCAGTTTCGATACTAGATGTGACATCACATGGTATGGAATACCCCGTTGGCCACTTTGGGCCAGCTGTCCTGGCTGTGTCCCCTCCCAACTTCTTGTGCCCCTCCAGCCTTCTTGCTGGCTGGGCATCAGAAGCTGAAAAATCCTTGACTTAGTCTAAAGACTGCTCAACAACAACTGAAAACATCAGTGTGTTATCAACATTATTCTCATACTGAACCCCAAACATAGCACTATGCCAGCTACTAGGAAGAAAATTAACTCTATCCCAGCCAAAACCAGGACACAGCCTTAGCTAAAAACTGGTGCTAGATCTATTGGCCAAAGGCCTGTGTCTTGTCTGCAGGCATTTTTCTGATATTCCTTAGTTGTTATGTTGAAATGGCTGCTGCTGAAAAACACAGATAAAAACTGCTAGTGAAAAAAATGAAGGTGGCTGAAAATTAATTTTATTTGTGTATCTTAAAGACCTATTTATTATCCAGATTAGCCAGCATCCAGTGAATGAGGGGTCTAACCACTTATTTAACCCCTGGCAAAGCTGAAATTAAAGGAGACTTGAAGCTTGAAAAGAACCAATCCATGCTATCTCTTCATAACCAGTGGAGCAATGCACAGAAAATTATTAGCTTACTGCTGCTGCTAAAGCATAATTACAAGCTTCATGATTGCATTGTCCTGCATTTTTCAAATATGGAATTAAAATGGACAAGCCAAGACATACCTGCAGAATGAAGAACAGATCTCATTCAACATGGAAGGGAACCTCATAACTGTCTTTGGGAACAGACAGGACAGTGCTCAGCAATAATCTTATAAAAAAACGTGCTGTCAGAAAAGGCTCTCATCAGCTAAGGCAGCTAAAAAAAATGCTTGTGGGCAAGGTACCATGGAAAGAACACAAACCTTGTTTTCTGCTGACCATGGTGGCAAAAACCTGCAGTGCTTTACTAAACACACGTTGAGGAAGTATACTATCAGAGTATTGGTACTGTGTCCAGTTAAGCTTTGGGTACTTTTATAAAGAAGAAGTCTTGGACTTTAAAGGAAACCTCATTTGTCAATCATCTATCAAGAAAGAAAAGTGAAGTTGTAAATCTATGAGACTGGAGATGGATGATTTGGAAAAGTAAATCTAATCAGGACTGAATCTGGATAATCTAAATTATGCTTGAAACAAACACAAAAATTCAGCTATTTAATTTGTAAACTACTGTGTTTGGAAGAACTCTAACACTCAACTGATAGGAACAATGCAGTGAATCCTGCTTCATTTTATTGGTTTGTGCAAAGGGAAATTAAATGGCTCCTGTAACTCAAATGAGAGGATGGGTGTTATTGACATTTTTCTGTCCTGCTTCTTTCCTTGTTAGATGTTTCCATCTTCCCTTGCTTGGAACTTACTGCCTGTGTCTCGTGTACCTTCTTACCTTCAGAAGCTGCCAAGACCATTCCTAATCAATGGAAGAATTAATTTTTTTTTAAGAGATAATGCAATAATGGATTTTTTTGTTTGTTTCCTTTATGTGTCACGCTTACATGGCCATCATGTTTCACATTTTTTTAAATTAAACATTGGTTTAATGTTCATACGATTATCAGGGCCTGCTGATTGACAGTCCTTGAATTCACACGTCTTTGCTAGCTGACCTGTAGTAGAGTAGCTCAAAGTAGATTTCAAACAAGGACTCTGATACATAAGTTTTAGTTTCTGGCTTAGTTTCTACCTGAGCTACACAGTTCCTGAGCAATTGTGGGTGATACACTAAACCTTCCCCAGAGCCTTGAATTCCCATTCGTAAGGTTGTTTTATATTTTCAGTCTTAAACAAGCATTGTGAGGATAATATCAACAAAGATTTCATGTAAAATCATTGACAGAGCACCATAAGCAACTTTATAAATATCCAAATTCTTCCCAAGTGAAATGTGAGTGGACACTCTAAGTACATTTTGGTCTTTCTGTGTTACTTATTTTGAAAAACTTGTATTCAAAATGCCTGATGGTTTCTTTTCTGTTTTATTATATTGACCTTTGGTTTTTCAATGTGCTTTTATTACCTCAGTGCTGAACAGAGTAATTTGCTTCCAGTGCACATTCTGCAAGGAACTAGAATACGGAGCCACACCACCTTCTCCTGGAATTATTTTTTTTTAATTCTTTGGCTCAAGTACTTTCTCCTAATGTTTTTATTGTATTTTTAGCATTTTATTTTATTTTGGTAGGCAACATATCAAGGGATTTTATTATGCCTTAGGTCCCTTTCTGCTGTTGAAATATTGACCAGCTGAGTTTTAAGAAAAAAATCTTCTAAAAAGGAGCTTGTATCAAAAAAATGTTGATCAAATTCTTGGGGATCTACTGAAATGAATTTTTCCACTTATTTTAGAAAATGACGTTCAGATTGAGAATAGCTGTGCTACCCTGCATGGTAGCAACATACAGTTTTTAAAAGAGGTATTTAACTTGCTCAGAATTTGCATGTGAGATTTACAAAGTAAACTCAGGAGACAATGGAGCCATTCCTTTTGACTCAAGTTCTCTAGTATGAGTTAGTGAATGCTCGTGCAGATTCAGTTCTTACTGGCCTTAGACCTCAGTTTTGTGCAGTAGAGTTGCATCTTTAAATCATCTTACTTACAAAAGGAGTTACAACAGCATGGCAGCTATTCTGTTTCATGCCACTTCTGGAAGGTTCCGAGATTTCTACCTCTCTCTCTGTTGCAAAGACCCTAGCAAATACTGTAAGTGTAGAGGCTGAAGTCGACTGGAGCTCTGCTATGCATCTTCATCTCCTGACAACGGAAAGCAGACCAACCCCCAAATCCCTACAAACGATCTAGTTGTGTCACCCCTTTACTCTCTGTCTGTAACATGGATTTAAGTTCCTTGGAGGAAAATATGAGGGAGAACTTGAGAATTAATCTAAGAATGGCTAGACAATAGGAGTGAAACATCACTGTAAAAGAATGAAATTAAGATTTTCGGAAAAATTTGGCACATTTAGTTTGTCTATGCCTGAGTCAAGTAACAGAAACATAAGACTGAAATCAGGGTGCAGAGTGAATGGGAACAAGGCTTGTCCTGCCTTGAAAAAAACATTGATTACAGCCAACATTAAGATGTTACAAAGAACTAACGGAAAACTTGTTCTGCCATTAGGCTTAACACTGTAGTGATCTGCAGATTGCTACAATGACATTTATAAGGAGTTTATTTACTATGTAGATAGCCATAAAAGATTTTTACACCATGTTTTGCTGAGTAACACAGTTTAGGTGACTTACATCATCAAAAAGATAGTGAAATTTTGTGCATTCTGCTAGAGAAAGCCAAGGTACGGTTTTCGGAAATGTTCTGTCCCAGTAACTCTGACAATGCTTACTTGTCAGAGGTTCTGAAAATTGGGCATCTTGAATCTGTAGCTTAACGTGTGAACTACCTCAATTTAGTTGCTCCTTTGAAGATCAAGTACAAGATTTTTTCCTTCACCCCTCCCCTCCCCCCCATTTTCTTCTTTGCCTTCTTGAAAAAACTGAAGAGTTTTGACTGGGCACCTGGCAGAACAGAGAAGAACCTTGTTCTTCTAAGTTCTTTGGAATTATATGATCATGTAGGTTAATAAAAGCATTTCCTGTATGATCCTTACCACACTATCAGTATTTACAAGGTCACACTACAGCTCTTTGCAATTCTTTCTGTGACAGATGGGTTATTTCCTGTGTATTACTCTCCATTGTACTCGCATGACAGGTTTAAGTTAGCAAAGATTTTTGCTCTTAAAATCATAAGATAATGCAAACCAATACTGCTAGATGCAGCATTCATTTCTAAATTTGGAGAATCAACTATGTGTTATGTAAGAACAATAGTGATAAAATTCATAACAGTGTACACAAAGGACAGGATTGGGGTTGCACCTGCAAAAGCACTTATTGCTTTTGGTTATTGCTTGGATATGCAACAATGACATTTTCTTAATTATTTTTTTGTTAGAATTTTATTTTACCATATGGAATAAAAAGTGCTTAGCCTATTACATTTACTAATGTTAAAATGGGATTTGGAGTTGGAATATGTAGAGGTACACACATAGACACGTAGATCTCATAAATACATATGAATATTTTAAAATGTGATGTAATACGTTATAAACAAACATAATTTCCTATTGTTCACTACAGTTTATTAAAAACAGAAGTCACCTCACTGAAGCTGATTTCAAAGCATTATTCATGTAGATTGCTCCAGGAGAAGAAACCAGAAATAACATGATACACTGAAGAGCAGGCACTAAATTAAGTTCTCTTTGGCAACAAGTGTCACCATTTAATTTACTCAAAGTAGTTTTAAGTCCATTGACACTGACACACATAAATTGTGTTTTAATAAAGGTAATACTTTCCCCCCACAGCCATATAGATGTTCTAGAAAAAAAGAAAAACAAGTGTGAGCACAAGTAAAAGTGCTAGATTCAGCTGTGAGAATTCAAATATGCACAGCCAGTAATTTAAGGTGACTCAGGGCATTCAACTACTATTTGGGCTGATTTATAGCCAGGCAGCGTACCTGTAATTTCAATCGACACGCAGTAGGAGCTGCAGGGGCATAATACCCTTGAAAATGAGGCCTTGTATCTCCAGCTTCTCACCCAGAAACTGAATTTGGTGGACATTTCTATGCCCACATTGTCTCTTATTTATTCTTTTACTCATACAATTTTCATGTAAAATTTGTAGCAGACAGGATTGTACTCTTTTGAAACAACCAGCAAATGCCAGATCCTGAAATGTAACCATTAAATTCCAGTTATTTAGTAACATAGAAATATATTATTCATTTTGTATAAATAATTAAAAATGCGACATTTATAATTTTCATAGGTCTACTTTCTACGTCTCACTGTTTGCAGACTATAGAGCCCTTTCCCAAGTACTAGGTATAATGGGAGTTTTCTGTCAAAAGCACAATGGCTAGCACAAGAAACTCCCACTCTTTGCCTGGAATCTCCATATGGTCTCGTTTTTGATCCTTTAAAATAATTTTAATACTGGAGTAGTTGGAAGTGTTTCTATGTGGATTTGGGACTGGGCCAGAAACCGGTGCCTCCTACTGTGCCCAGGACGAGGCTGTTACAACTTCCCACCCTACAGTGAGCAGAGGGATATTCTTGGCTTGCCGTTCTTCACGATGAACAATTTTAGTAATACTTCCAAAAGCACTGACGTAACTCACATTCAAGACCCTTTCCCTCACTGCAAGTCGCTTCCAAGAACTGCATTAAGTCAGTAAAACTCAGTGACCTGGAGGCATCGCTCTGCCTCTGGATGCCCAGGTATGTGGTGTAGTTGCTTCCCCCATACCTCATAGAGATGAGGTGGTATGTGGGCCTGAAGAGTACGGCAGTGCAGGTTAGCTAGGTGCACCAAGCCTGTGTGGTGCACCATGGCAAGTCCACACAGAGTTTAGAAACAGCTTTAGGTACTTTTGGAAAATGCTGTCATCCCATCTAACTAGCTTGAGTGTTCGTTGTGGCGGACTTACAAAGCCAACATAGCACAGCTGCTTTCAACCAGCTGGTAAGAGCTTTGTGCAAGCGTGCATCTTGGTTGTGCTCATTTGCAGCACACATACGCAGGGACTGGTCCAGCCCGCAGAGAAAGATCATTATGTTTGGATCCCATCGCTCACGTTGTTTAGGCTTTTGCTGGCAGAGCCTAATGATTGTTAACTACTGATCTGCTAGCGTTTATAGCACTGAACTGCTAAAGTACATGGCTTTCTTTCAAAGAAGTTCTAGGCTTTTTACCTTCAAGCCAACAGCCACGCCAGCAGGTTAGAGCGAGCAGTCTTTGGATTTGCTTTTCTACACGTCACTGACATTGTGATGGGAGAAGAAAAAAGTACTTGTAGAGGGATGCCAATTAGACAGGGTTCGACTACCATCTGTGCTCCGAAGCAAATCGGGCCCGAAGAAGCCAGTATGGCTACAAACGTTTCTTCAGGCGTCAGGACCACGTTGATCTTCCCTCCGCTACCTCTTTCCTCTCCTTCCCTCGTTCCGCTCGGCCAGTTCCTTCCCTCCGGGCTCACTTCCGCGGAGGGTGTCCTGTGGGAACGGCGAGGCCGAGGTCCGCGCAGGCGGGGGACGGCCGAGGAACCCCCAGCCTGCGGCCCAGACCGGGGCGGGGGAGCGGGGACGGCCACCGGGGGGGGAGGCCCGCACAGGACGAGCGCTCACCCTGGTGCTGCAAAGGCGCCGGGGGCGGGGCGACCGTTGGGTCCGGCCGTTCGAACGCGCGTGTGGGGACGC
>VYZV01018510.1:69184-81705 GCA_013401275.1 Pandion haliaetus | reverse complement strand
AGGGGGAGAGGAAAAAAGAAATCAGAGCATAGTTACAGCAGCTTTGTTTCCTACCACAACCATCCCCAGCTGGTGCCAACAGGGAAAACTGCAGCGCACTCTTCTGCAACCATTTCCCTTCCCATATCTCTGCCGACCAGGAGGGAGGAAAAAGCGACTTTTGCCTTTTTCTCTGCCATCATTTGACATCTGAGGAATTTCTGGCAGGGTTTGTGGCCCTAGTTTTCTCTGCACCATCTCTATGTCACCAAGGAGCTGGGACTTAAGCAATTAATTCATTGTGACTACGATAGTGACTCCTTGGCTCTACTGAAATAATGTGTCTGGTTTGCAGGCTGAAAAGGTTTGGGGTTTGTTCTGATACCTTATTTATTCTTAAACAACAAGGGTCATTAACAACTGCTCTAAATTATGAAAAGGTGCAGTATGGCTCTTAATTCTTAAATGTAGTATTTAAAAGGTAGATAAATCAAAAAAGGCAAAAAAAAATCACAAAAGCAGAAGGTGTTCTTGTAATATCAAAAGTCTTGCAAGCAAGCAATGCAAACCAAGACTTTCAGAAATTTTCACAGAATTTTGTCTACTACTGAGACTTGTTGCAAATGAACAATGGAGGTGACCTAGTTGTTGATAGGAGACATTGACTAATGTGTGTGCTATATGCCTTTACTCAGCAGCAAGAAAACATTCTGCAGCCTAAATTCTGATTATTTGGGGTATTTTGCTTATTTATTTTATTTTAAGTGTTCAGAGGTAATTTTTAATAAAGTTTTTTTGTTGTTTTTAATCAAATGTTTTTGCAGCATATAATCCTGAACATAAAGAAAATGTTACAGAATTGAGATGTTTTAAAAATTAATAATGCTTTTTCTTCTTATCTGAATTGTCTTGACTTCAGGGTTTAAATTTTCAGTTCTTTTAAGGGTAAAAGCTAATATTTTCATATAACCATATAATTATAAGACTTAAGAGTTTTGAGGGGAAAACAACACATAGCAGGAGACAGACGACAGCCATTGCAAAGACCTGGCAATAATTCCTCTGAGCCATTTTGTCTCCATACAACTTACCTCTTCTGGGAGCAGTTCCAGTTTAAAATGTGTGCCAGATCTTTGACGGGTGCATAGTTGTGCCTGCTTGCTTTCTTTCAGATTGAGTGATGTAGCAGCTGACCTGAACTTCTGAGGCTATGTCTGTGATGGAAAGTTGTACAGTGCAAAAGGCATGCATCTGTAGAACAAAACAATTGGTGCATAGGATGCAGTGTACCCCAGTGGAGGTTTATGATTTTTTCCTGATTTGATTTTGGATTAACTCTAGTCTGGTCCTGTGGACTGAATGCCTGCTAGTGGTTGAAGCATATCAGGTTTGCTCTTGGAGAAAAAAATTCTGCTTCAATTTCCTTCAAAAGGAATCCAGTTTACATGCTACAAGACTGCTCTGTGGTCTAAATCATAGTGGAGGAAGTGGGGATGACCATGAGATTTATTTTCAAAAGTTAACTCCTGATCTGCACTGAAATGCTAATGCATCTGGAAAAGTACTTGGTAGTTGCTAAGCATTTATCTTTTCAATTTATTTGCACTACTTAAAATACTTTCACAAGCCCAATGCTAGTGAAAACTGCAGGAAATAATCAAAGTCCAGGAGGACTTTTCTATGTCATGTGAATATTTAAAGTCTTGTTTTCACACAGGTGTGAAAAGCTCTCTGTTCAGCTGATGGGTTGATTTGAGTTTTAAATTTACTAAATTGCTTGGCTACTACTAACTTTTTTGCAAGCAAGGGTGCAGGTAGGTAAAAGAAGAAAAGTAAAATTATCCACAGGGAAAATAAATTATATAGATTTATGGATAGAGAGGGCTGTATTTTAAGAACCGGTGTAATAGTGAACAGAAGTGGCGGAGCAGCTTTCTTTACCTTGAGCAGATTTTAAAGAACTGGATTGTATCTTCTAAGGCACAGACCTACATGGGGACTGTTACAGAGCTATGAAATACTAAGAGGCCATTGACTCCTGAAAAGCAGCATGTGATCTCCGGTGCTCTGGGTAACACTGCTATCTTGCCATCGAGGAGTATTGTCTTCAGCAGATCCAAGATACTGGGTGCCACACCACTGCACTGATTGTTCACATCTCCAAGGTTTGGATCATGCAAACCCAGGAGGCTGGTGAGGAACTACTTCTGTGCTCTATTGTGAGCTCTGATATCTGCCTTATTGGCCTAAAAAGTAAAGGATCCTTAACCATTCCTTTCCTGTGCACCCAGCTAAAAGCTGGGCAATAGGTATTCCAAGTAACTAAGGAATACCCACTGTCAGTGCAAGCTTTGCAGTGAATTCCTCTCCCTGTTTTGCATCACTTTTGTCTCACCAGTGTGCCAAAGCTGTGACACTGAAAAACCAGCTACTAACTAGTGAGGAAACTCTGTGAATTCTTGATCTCTTGGTACGCCAAGAAGGTTGGCTATTCTAAATGTGGCCCTGAGGGCAAATGTCTATTTATACGGTTTTTTACTGCTGTTACATATCTCTGTGTTTATCGCTAATGGGAGTCATTGCTCTCATGCAACCAGAGCCCAGTGAGTAGAGTGGAGTATGATCTTGCCTTATGCTGGTCTTGCTACAGAGGCATGCTGTGTAATTCCTGACTTGCTAAATTGCCCAGGTGTATGGTGCTGGTGAGTAATGGTGCTGCCATACCTGCCTCTTGTCAATGACTTGAAATACATTACTTTAAAACCACACTTTTCAGCCAGAGATAGACCTACTGTTTCTCCATGAGATGCCAGCTGAGATTTTGCCATCAGTGGGTCTGGCAGCCCTGATGGATTTAATCTACACTCCATAGGCAAAGCTCCATGTAGGAGCATTTTAGGTGAGTGTAGGAAGTCCCTGGACTGTGCATCCCTCTGAATAGTCAAGAGCATGATAGTTCCTGGTGTCTGGAGACTTAATCTTTCCAGATACTTCCAGTCAAGCAATGCACTTCATCAGAGACACATGGCATGAATTTTAACTACCTTTCCATCCTTCATATGCACTGCAGCTAATTTGTTGTGTGTGGCAGGACAAAGATGGGGACACCCCATACATTTATGTTATTTTTAAGTCCTTATATTTAATTTTTTTGTACAGTTAAAGATTTAGATGAAGAGAGTTTATTTGGAGAGGTATCTGCATTGAGAATGAGTTGATAATAATTCATCATCTTCTAAAATTTGGGCTGTCTGGCTGCAGTTTCCCAAAGTTCTCACAAAAGCTTGACCAATTGTAATAAACACTGCTTCTCATGAATAATACTTTAATCCATGAAGGAATTTATAGTTTTGTTAATATATGTGGTGAGAACCATTCTCTTTTCAAACAGGTAGGCGTACCTCCTATTTAATCATAGGTTTGCTCAATACATGGAAGTTAAAGGCTTTTCCACAGGGTCACTCCCTGAATTTGCGTTTTTGTAGGGACTTTCTTAACTTCCTAGACATATAGGTGGAGCAGACTTAGCCATGAGGTGTAGGAATGTGACTTTCAGGTTTAAAACAGAGAAAAAGAGCACTTCAGGGTATCTTCTATTTTATCCATGCAAAAGCTACTTGTCAGCTAGCACGTGAAAGTGTGTTCTTTGTGAAAGAGTAGGAGATGCCTCAGAGCACCTCTAGGTGTGTAGTCAGCTGCGGTGCTTGGAGAAACCCTATGTAGTCAGGCTGTGGTTTACAGCATTTGCTACAATGAAATGAAGAAATAGTTACTTGGTATGTAACCTTTTGAGCCTGTCTTGCTCTGCACTATCAGGAGGACTATGACCACTCCTGGAAATGAAGTTGTGGAAAGTCTATGGGACATTTCTTCTGTGCCTATGCTGGCTGTAGCAGTTCAAGTGGAGAAGTCCTATTGCTAGTACAGAAGTGAAATAGTGCCCGTCTGTGCAATTTTAGCCATTGTATCTTTGAACTGGAGTTGTGGATTTCAAAAGGCTTGAAAGACCACCGGTGAGAGAGAGCAGTAATAACAAACTTAGTATTGTGTGTTTTGACCATGCAGTTTTTGGGAGCCTTTTCTTTTTTGATTGTGAATTGTGTTAATGAATTTGAATAGGATAAAATGATTTTTAATGTCACAACTTCTAATGCATGCAAGGTCTAAATGGTACCCTACAAATAATTTTGAGAGCAAAAAAAAAAAGCTGAAATTCAGGAAAAAACCCAGTCATTACTTTCTTTTTCTTTTTTAATCAGCATTCAACACTACAGAAGAAGTTAAAGGAAAAAAAAAATTTAAAAGCCCAGTAACAGTTTGTTACGCTGTCCCAAAAGGATTAAAAAGAGACAGTCCTACTGCCAATTCCCTGAATAGTGTTAGAGCTATGCTGTTGTTCTTGATCTGTTATCTTTTGTATGTGTGTTCCTTAGAGACAGATATTATTAAGTTTTAATTTTGTGGCTTATGTGCTTTAATTGAGACATGAGAATAGAATGGTATGGTCATGCCAATAAAATATATAGGTAGCTAATACTTTCTGTGGATCAGTTAGGTATCTTGTCTTTGGTTTAGTCTGTATTTGTTATTGATAACGCTGACTCCCAGAGCTCAGCATGCATTGAAGCCTGAACATACTGGTGCATGGGGTGAAGAAACCATTAACAATGCTCTAATTCCTTTTCTCTATGTGATGGGATATTTGTATCGCTGCAACAAGATGATACAGTGTATTGGAGTAACTGCAGCAAATACACTATTTTACTATGTATCTCATTATATGTCTCTCTGGTTCTAAAGAGTCATTGTGATCTCTGCAGTCTTGCTTGATAGGGGCATGTGGATGTCAAAATTTTCAAGGCTGCATGGATCTTTGAAGTTTTCAGAAAGCTCTTTTTACAGAGTGCTTTCATCTAAAGTGGATAGATGTATTTTTGTTTTTCTTTAAATCTTTCTAAATGAAATGTCAGCTCTGTGGTGTACTTTACTGTCATGCTGCAAAAAGGATGCTTATCTGTGCTTACATAAATAGCCTTCATGAGAGCTCTGTTCCTTCTGTTTACTTGTGTTTTCTAGGGTTATTGCAATTTTCTGCGCATAAGACTTAATGGCATCACTGAGCAGCACTGCAAATGATCTTGGTTCTTTAATATGAACTAATCACTTGCAAAGAATTGTCCAAGCAGTGGACCTCAACCTGAATAACCTGTGTTGTATTTTTTCAGTGGAGTGTTCAAGGGAGCCACTGCACACAGCAGAGGTCCAGGAGGGTGTGTAACAACACAGAGGTTGCTTTGCCCTCAGACTGCTATAGCTCATGCTGTAAGTAACTATAAAGATAGGTGTATCCTAGTAGCATCCTACATATACACGCAGTCCTCTACCCATGTCCTTGCTTCTGTGAGGACAAAACCAGACAAAACCAGGGTGTGACAGACACTTCCTTTATACAACACTAACTTGGTATGCACAGTTTTACAGCTCAATTGCTTGCGTGATGTCATGAAAAGTAGCTGTGCCACTGAGACGAACCCAACTTTGCCTATTTTCAGATGCCTTGGTAGTTTGCTGCTTTTGGGGTGATGCTGTATGTGGCAATTACTCTTCCACCATTTTGGTCCTGGCCCTCTCTCAGGAACTATGAAGCTCTTAGGAGCCTTATAAATACATTACTTGTACTTGCTTTTTTACACTACAAATGTATTTGTTTTTATAGCAGTTCTTCTGCCCACATAACCCTCATCTTCCCTGCTGCTTTAACCTCCACATGCTCTGCAGAAAGGCCTGTGAGTCACTCTCTGTGTCTCTGCATTTGGAGATGGATTTAAAATTCTTGAATCCAATTAGAGTCTCCCCATGGACATGCAAGCCTTTTTCATTTCATGTTCCTCTGCTTTACTTGTCCTTGTGGAACTAGCAGTGAAATTATTGCAATGCATCCCCTATTCACAGATCTGTATATGATTATGTATCAAGCATTCCCAGCCATGAGGATGTGGACATTATACTCAGACAAACAAGATATGTGTTTTTGCGTATTTGTCCATTTTTTTCATGTGTCAGCGCAGGAGATATTTAGATGTACACACCCTGCCTCTGGTAATCTGCAGTACTTCTTTGCGCAGAGTGTAGAATGAAGGGGTAGGTCAGAGGAAATGACAAGCTACTGCTACCATCTGACCAGTGCACAATGTCTAAAAACTGTGCTTCTGTTGTATAAGTATGCACTGCAAACACAAACAAAAGGGCAAGATGTGGATACTAGCAGAAAAGACATTAGCAAGCGTTTTGGAGTAGACCTAAGCAGAGCATTATTCTGTTACAAATTAAGAGATGAAAGTGGCTTCTGAAGTGGTGATTAATATTTTATGTTGCATATCCAAGTTGCAAATTATGGTAGTTTAATGAGACGAGCAGTACTATTTTGATATATAGCATAGTCAGCTGTGAACATTTAAAAATCATGAGGTGGGCCATTGTGATACTGAGAGGCTGGATTAAAAGCATGAGTTTAAAAACCTACTTCTGGACTGTTTTTGTATCGTACTTGATTTGAAGCTTTGGGTGTTCATGTGTCCAAGTCTTACAAGTGCAGGGGCCAAATGCTTACTTTAAAAGTCCATGAACTAAACATTTTCAAGTAATCATCTGCCTCATAGTTCAGGAGTTTTTCGGAAAATACTAAATAAAATTGCAAGATTTCAAACTAACAAAAGCGCAGAAATTTCAAAATCAATAAAGTGAATTCACCCATAGAATAAGTACAGTATATGGCCTTTTCTTTCCACTGTTATGTTAGGATTATATCCTTCCTAACAAGTGACCTCAGCTGCTCCTTGTAAGTCTTACCCTCGAGGCCTTTTACCATCTTGATTGCCCCCTCTGCACACACTGTAGTAGTCTGATGTCCTTATACTGAGATGTCCCAAACTGCCCACAGTACTTGAGGTGGGGCCACACCAGCGCAGTGTAGAGTGGGACAATCAGCTTCCTCTACTGGCTAGCGATGCTGTGCTTGATGCACCCCAGGACTCTGTTGGCCCTTTTGGCTGCCAGGGCACACTGTTGACTCATACTCAACTTGCTATCAACTCAAACCCCCAGATCTCTTTCCGTGGGGCTGCTCTCCAGCCTCGTCACCCAGTTTGTATATATTACCAGGATTACCCTGTCCCAGGTGGAGAATCCTGCGCTTGCTCTTGTTAAATTTCATATGGTTGGTGATTGCCCAGCTCTGTGATCTATCCAGATCTCTCTGTAAGACCTCTCTACCCTCGAGGGAGTCCACAGCTTGTCCTAATTTAGTATTGGCAAACTTGCTTAATGTACATTCGATTCCTGCGTTAAAGAGCACTGGCCCTAAAATTGAGCCCTGGGGAACACCACTGCTGATTGGCTGCCAGCCTGATGTAACCCCATTTACTATAACTCTTTGAGCTGGACCTGTCAGCTAATTGCTCACACAACATATTATGGACTTCTCTAGCTGTATGGTGGACATTTTATCCAGAAGGATACTGTGAGAGACAGTATCAAAATCATGGATAATGGATGCTTTAATTAAGTACTACATATCCTCTCCATTGCATAATATGTTTTTAACTATTTGTTATGGGTTTGTGTGGCGTGGTTTTTCTTGGTGGCAGGGGAGGGGGGCTGCAGAGGCGGCCCCTTTAAGAAGTTGCTGGAAGAATTCGCTGCCCCAAAATGTCGGACCCGCGCGCCAAAATGTCGGACCCGCCTCTAGGCGGGGAGTGACGGTGGTAGCGCCTCTGGGAAACATATTTAAGAAGGGGAACCGGTAGTGTGGGGTTGGGAAACCTGAGAGGAACATCGCTGCCGACACTGGAATCATGGAAGTGGAGGGGGAGGAGGAGGCGCCTGAGGAGGCTGATGGCCCTGCAGCCCATGGGGGTGAACGGTGGAGCGGAGGCTCCCGAAGGTGGCCGTAACCCCATGGTAAAAACCGCGCTGAAGCAGTGTGAGACTGGAGAGCAGCCCGCGGAAAGGACCCGCGCCAGGGAAGTTCGGGAAGAACTGAAGCCCGCGGAAAGGACCCGCGCCAGGGAAGTTTGTGAGGAACTGCAGCCCGCGGAAAGGAACCACGTTGGAGCAGGGAACGAGAGAGGAATCTTCCCCCTGAGGAAAGAAGCGGCAACGACGATGTGTGGCGAGCTGACTCAACCCCCATCCCCTCTTCCCCTGCGCCGCCGGGGGGAGGAGGTAGAAATCATCAGGAGTGGAGCTGAGCCGGGAAGGTGGGAGGGGTGGGGGGAAGGTGTTCTGATGTTTGGTTTCCCTTCCTAATACCCTTGTGTTTTGTTTTTGTTTTGATTTGTAGTAAATTAAATTGATGTTGTTTCTTCCCCAAGTTGAGCCTGTCTTTTGCCCGTGACCATAAGTGGGGAGTGATCCCTCCCAGTCCTTGTCTCGACCCACGAGCCTGCCTTTGGATTTTCTCCTCATCCCAACGTAGCCAGGCGAGGGGGTGGGGGGTGAGTGAGCGGCTTCGTGGTGCTTTGTTACCGACTGAGCTGACCTGAAACCACAACACTATTTATGTGCACAGCAGCAGAGAGTGAAACTTCTTTAACCAATCTTTAAGACTGTCAAGAAAATTGTTCTTGAGTCCTCTATAAAGTTTGCCTTAAATGTCACCTCCTCCAGTTCTACTTTGTGAATTGTTCTCCCATATATGAAACTGCAGAGATGACTCAACTGTGCTGGGTGATAACTTGACCCCAGTGGAGTAGTTTTATAAAACCAGCAGGATTGCAACTTGTTTTTTCTGTACTGAGTAGAGGGAGTCAGCTCCAGATAAATTTCACAAAATGAGCTCTGCATGCCAGAGACTCTGCCTGTACAGTGTTGTTCAGTGGCAGTGGAAAAGGAAGGCTCTAGCTAAACAAGGATCACTGTACAAAGATGGAAATACTAGTATGACCCTGGCAAATACCTGTGATTGCTGTTATTAACAATACCATTGTAATTAAAGCTACTATGAAGCCCATCTGAGTAAAACTAACTATAGAAGAAAAAATTGCTTTGACACTTCTGTGCAAATGACTTCTTTTGGCAGAGGTCTGTAGGTCAGGAGTCAAGTTAGTTCCCAGCCAACCCTTAAGATAGTTATGTCAGGGCAAGTTTGCAGTGTAGATCTGCCAGAAGTGGTGGGTGTGAAAAAGGAAGGACAGGAGGATGGTCATGTAGTGTCACTCATGCTGGCCAAAGAGCCTGAAGCAATACTGAGTTATGGCTAGCTTGGGGGATAGACCAGGCTGCAGAAGGCTGCTCAGGGGTACAGTGTCTATGTATGTCTTGGAGATCAACCCAGATCTCCAGTCTCTTAGAGGATGCAGGGCCTGGTCTTCAGGCACTGTGCAAGTGATGAAAATGTTGTGCTTCATGAAACATTCAGTTGTGCTTTCAAATTTTTCGTCTAGGCTCAAGATTTTTGTTTAAGACTGGGAAGACAGCTTTTGATACGTTGAAGTAAACAGGAGCTTGTGAGATAGATATTTATACGTAACATATCAAACATTTTTGTATAGGTAATTTCTGTAGCTTAATTCATTCTGACTATAGAAGACATATAGAAATTTTTAAGCTCTTAAAATCCTAATATTTATTATTACTTTATTGTAATATATTATAGAATTTTTGTTTTGCGTATTTTGGGAAAGAAAATAGATTATTTTTCTACTTCAGGTTCTGCACAGTGATTTTCTTTGAATTTGAGTTCTCAAATAAGTGTTTTTTCCTTGAGCTACTTCTGACCTGTTGAAGAATATTCAAAACACAAATACTTCAAAAGTTTGGTGAGGACATGTGTGGTGGTTTAAGCCCAGACAGCAACAAAGCACCATGAAGCCACTCGCTCACTCCTTGCCCGTGCTGGTAGGGTGGGGAGGAGAAAATACAAAGGAAAGCTTGTGGGTCGAGACAAGAACAGGGAGGGATCACTCACCAATTATAGTAAGGGGCGAAAAACAGACTCAACTTGGGAAAAAAAGACAAAATCAATTTATTTTGTTACCAATCAAATCAAAACAAAGATAATGGGAAGTAAAAACATATCTTAAAACACCTTCCCCTACCCCTCCCTCCTTCCCAGCTCAACTCCACTCACGATTTCTCTACCTGCTCCCCCCAGGAGCGCAGCGGGACAGGGAATGGGGGTTGCAGTCAGTCCATCACACATTGTCTCTGCCGCTCCTTCCTCCTCAGGGGAGAACTCCTCACTCATCCCCTGCTCCACCATGGGGTCCCTTCCACAGGAGACAGTTCTCCATGAACTTCTGTGGCATGAGTCCTTACCACAGGCTGCAGTCCTTCAGTCACACACTGCTCCAGCGTGGGCTTTTCCATGGAGTCATGGCCATCCTTGGGGGCCTCCGCTCCTCCGCTCACCCCCATGGGCTGCAGAGGGACAGCTTGCTGTCTCACCATGGGCTGCAGGGGAATCACCTCCTCCCCCTCCTTCTTAAATGACCTCAGTGTCTGCAGAGGTGTTCCTCTCACATTCCAATCCCTCTACCCCCACTGCAAGTTTCCCTTTCTTAAATCTGTTCTCCCAGAGGCGCTACCACCATCGCTGATGGACTCGGCCCTGGCCAGAGGCGGCTCCAACTTGGAGCCAGGGAAGCTTCTAGCAGCTTCTCACAGGAGCCACCCCTGTAGCCCCCTCCCCTGCTACCAAAACCCATGCCACACAAACCCAAAACAACATGACATAATATATCCAGTGATGATGCCAACTACTGTGGTGGTATTGGGAACAGCTGTTTGTGATTCTGAGCTAAGAGGTAGGTCAAACTGAGAATGTTATGGCATCTTCTTTCACTATTAAACAGTAATAGAACAGTAGTTAAAGCCCAGTTAGGCTTGTGATATATTTAAAGCACAGATACGTGCTTGGGATTAAGTATTCTCTGTATGACTAAACGAAATGTAAGTAGATATATGTGGCTTTGTATTTTGGAAGACACTTCTCTCTTGCTGATTTTCCTCCCTGATCCTCACTGATAAGTTCCAAATCCAGTGTTTCTGGTGAGGCCACTGGCTGATTTGTCCTGTGGAGATGGTCTTGCTAATAAGTAATCACATGACACAGGAGTAATACTTTCACACCAGCTATAGAACAGAGCAATTTTTGCTGAGAACTACAAATTTTCACAAAATTTTTGTCAAGTCTTGATACACTGAAACATTTATCCAGGGGATGTAGTGGATGTAGACAGAAAGTCCTCAGAAGCATTTGATTGGGGCACAGGAGTTTCAGTTTGTGTTTGCAAGCATTTTTTAAGGCAGGGTTTCATTGATTACCTGCTGTTCTTTCTTAAGCAGCTTCAGTTTCTTGGAGTGGAAGGGTTATTTAGAAGTGTAAGGCTCTGAAAGCAAGACAGACATCCACTGACACTGCAAACCACAGCCTACTTGTTAGTAAGTAGGGTATAGTGTTGTAAGAGCAAGGGAGCTTACCTGGTGAAATTCTGTTGCTCCTTTCATAATGGCAGAGTGGACTGCATCCTCTGGGCCTGTCCCTGAAGCCCTGATGCTGCCTCAGTCAGCAAAGTCAGTTTTGATCCAGATGGCTAAGTGAGGGACCCCTCAGCATCAGGGATGCAAATGGTAGCAGAATTACTGTTGCAGGGCAAAGAGCGGGTGACTTCGGTAGAGTATCACTCTGGAAAACACTCTGTGTTCAGGAGTCAAAAACAGGTTGAAGACAAGCACAACATTTGAGGATTAGTGGGTGAGAGATGCAGCCTCACTGGCATTTTAAAACAAGTAAAAGTATCTGCTGTCCTTCTTCTCAGGACCTCCTGTGGAAGCTCTCTAGTTGTCAAATATGAGAACTGGGGATTTAATTTTCCTAAAACAAGGATATTGAATAATGCCTTTCATATAAATAATGACTTAGAAAAAAGAGCTCTTGAAAATTTAAGTTTCCATTGTAAGCTGTCTAAAAGCGAGAAACACAAATATTCAAACCACAAATGCTGGGCTTAAAAAATACACATTTTTAGAGTTGGCCTGAGAGAGGAAAAATGCTGATGCATTTCCAGATGGGGATGCAGTCTTTATAGGAAATGCTGACATACCACAATAATCCCCTTCATGTTCATACAAGTAACTTTAGGAAATGGTGGTAAACAATTAGTTAAGAAATGAGTCATGTGTGGTAATACACAAATACTTTTGACTGTACAGTCCAAATTACACCAACAACAATTGGTATTTCAATCTTGTTTTGTGCAATAAGAGTGTCTTTGTGATGGAATGATGGCTAAAGTTCTGTCACATCTCAGGCTCTGACATGTTCAGTGGTGCTCATTATCAAAGTGCCGCAGCACAGCTAAGCCACCATAACTGTTGTATCGCATGCTTTTAGTCTGCAGCAAGCACAAATTCAAGTTAATTTAGTAAATAATTTTAAACTGCTTTTTAGCACTAACCTCTGCAGAATCCAGCACTGTCAAAGGGATTATTCATTGTTCAAGGCTTTCAAGCTTATTATCTTTTCTCTGCTTTTCTCCCCC
>VYZV01018510.1:44503-69153 GCA_013401275.1 Pandion haliaetus | reverse complement strand
AGGGTATTGTGGAAGTTCAACAGCATCAATAAAATTATAACTTTGTAATTTAACTTTATGTAGGAAAGTCCATTTGACATTTTGGTCATGTTCAAAATCCCCAAATCTCAGTGCACGTGCTTGAGATTTAGGTACTTACTATGCCAAGTACATGAATTATCAGTGTACTAAGTGTTAAATTAATGTGATTTATAGCAGTCCATAGGTAGAGGAAATGAAAAAAAGGCTACTCCACTTGTCAAGGGAGTTTTCGAATGACACAGTAAAAATAAGTACATTGGTTTGTTGGCTTTGTGGGTGAGACTACATAAATACATTTATTTTGAGCTTTGGCAATTCCAGAATCACAGAAGAAGATATTCAGCTGAAAAGCCAGTACTAACCTGAAATTTGCATCAGTATGTTAATGGTGCCTGTCTGTGGGACATTACAAGGTCACATTTCTTCTAGACTTCCCTGGAACACTGCTGATTTGAAAATCGAGTCTTCCACTGTTCTTTCCTTCTTGCTTACTTGTACAGAGATCAGTGACATTGGAACAGTGATGCCTGTTTTAGCTGGGAGCACTTTTCAGTCAAGTCTGTGGTTTCCAGTATAGAGTGTGCTATGCGTTGGTGTACCAGAGCATATTGCTCCCCTGCAACCTCCCCTTAAAGGGAAACTGCATTTACTCTCAGCTCTTGCTTTTGTTTTATTTCAGCCTAAGAAAAAGCTCTCTGTGGAGAAGCTTGACTGTAGTCTACTTTTACCTTTCTTCCAGCAGAACGCTATTTAGTTTACATCCCTTTTCCATTCAGAAATACTTAAAATGTCCACTGCAAGAGGGAGACTGAAGGAAATCTTGTTTTGTATTTCTGTGTTCCATCTTTCCTTTGAACTCTCCTGATACTAGTCTTGAAGAAGCATTGAAAAAAATAATAATTTGCAGGAATTAACAACATATGCTAAGAGAAGAAAAGAAATTCAGACTTCTTGAGAAGTCCATCTTGGCATAATCATGTTTCAGTAAGCTGGTGGAAGACAAATCCGATACTGTTTGTGTATCTGGTTTGGTGGCGTATAAAAATTCAAGCATACAGGAAAATACAGAGCATTTACAGAACTATCAATAGGACATCTGCTTTTCTCTGAAAACATGTAATATTAACCTTAATGTAAGCTGGTCATAGTAATAGTATGCAATAATAGTATTATAATTTAAGATTAATTCTTGCCATGGTGGTGAAGTCCAATGAAATTTAATAGGAACTTGAGTTCCTTGTGTCAACATGGCATTCATGGTTTGGTTCTTCAGTCTTTCTAATAGTACCTTCTATAGAGCTTATTTTCTTTTTTGATGGAATCATATAAATTCCTCATAAGCAACTACACAGAGGAATATTTTGCTTTTAACAACAAGAACTTAGCTAATTTGTACTGTTGAACTAGTGGAAAATAGTCACCATTTTCAGCAGCAGATAAAAGGTTTATTTTCTATTTTATTTTTTTTCCGCTAAAATATTTATTTTTTAAAAACAGCACAATCAGTTGCCTACTAGATGAATAAAATGATCTATATTTCCAACGATGATAAACAGTTGTTTCAGTGGGGAGATCCAGAGCTTCAGCCAAGTACTTGTGGGTTTAATTTTTGTTATTTTTTACTTTTGCAGACTAAAAGGGGGAAAATATTGAAATAGAAGTTTGCTTAATTGTTTATCCTCATTTTTTTCTTGTCTGGAAAGCAACCACAGGGAGATGTGAAAGCTGGGAATGAATAGCATTGTCATAGCCAGACCAAAGGCCTGTCAGTGTTCTATTAACAGCAGTACGGTTTAGCTTTTGGCATCATCTCTCACTAGGAAGGAGGTGAATCTCTGATGTAATAGAAAAGGGAAGAGGCTATTCTGAGTGCTTATGTTAAATATATACCATCCTTCTTCACTTAGTTATCAGTGCACACTGTTGGCAGTAGTTCAAAGGGAATTGAAGAGTTCACAACAGCCAGTTCTCTGCCTTGCCACTTTGTGGCAGCTGGCTTATGGGTGGGCAGGAAGCAGTGGTGCATTGGACACATATCCCAGGATTTCTTTGCTAAAGTCTACAGGGATGTTTAAAGCAAGTAGGGTGATCCTAGTGGTAAGAGTGCCCCTGTCATTCTAGATTCCACTAAATCTCTTTGACAGAGATAAGTTGTCATTAGGGCTTACAAAAAATTCATAAGCAGGAGTGTTATGCTGCTGAAATGAGCTGTAGACTGGTCATGGGTTGAAGTGGTAGGAGGCAGCAGTGAGAATTCCTCACTTGTGGAAGTCCCGTACTCATACACACTGTGCAAGGTACCAAACAGGTTTTTTGTAGATGGCCCCTAGAAAGGTGCTCACTTGGCTCAGCATGATCATGTATGCTATTTTAGGATAATTCAGAGTTAAGCCTGGGCTGTGATTCTGAAAGTCTTTGAGCTCTCAGTCCATGAAGTCTTTGTTCAAGATGTCAGCAGTATGTCTGCTGTCATTTTAGTACATTCTTAGAACAAAGTAATCTAGGACCACCAGTTGACTTCTTGCTTGTCACAAGAGCCAGGAAATGGAAAAGATTTTATTACTGGCATGTAGGGCTGGATCCCTTCTGTAATTGAAAGTGGTGGAGAAAATTGCAGTTGCCTTCAGTAATGGGGAGATCAGTCTTAGACTGAGTGTGGGCTGGTTAGAAATGAAGGAATTTTTATTTTGTTACCAACTTCCCCAGGCATCTCCTGCCATAGTCTCTATTGTAACTTGAGAGTTGGTAGCACAGACACAGTGAGGGGATCTGAATATCCACTGGTAGCTGGAAAATTATTTATGGACAAAGTAAGCATTTATTACAATAAAAAATGTGTCCTAATATTTTGTGTATTCTCTGTGCTGACTAGAAGAGTGGGTAGCGCTTTGAATAGTGATGTGAACTGAGACTGCCTGAAGGAAACAGTGACATCATCAGTGTAAGTGGATTGTTCAATATTATATTCCATTTAAACCTCATGGTCTTGCAAAGGAATAAAAAGTTAATAACTGCTGTTTGGACATGGCATTTTTAGGGTACAGAGAACACAGCTACAATTTCTTATTCCTTCACCTTCTATTAATAGCTTGGAAGCAGAAGCACTTTGGAATTTGCATTCATGTAAACACTGGTTCCTGCAAGGAATCACCAAGGAAAAAAAAAGATCTTTGCAATAGTTTGCCTTTCTTTGCACTTCTGGCTATAAATGAATGAACTTCACATCCAAGACTACATCTTGAAATGAAAAGCTCACTTTTTCAGTGTAAAGTAATTTTTATATGCATATGAACGGAGGAAGGCTTGTTAACAGTCTCAGCCAGACACCTTGGCTCTGGCTCCTGCTTAAATGGTGATTGCTATTGTGGCTGACTGTTGGGTGCTAAATGAGGAACATCCGTGACTAAAAGTACAAGATGGTTTGGTTAATCTTGGATCTGGAAGCTTCCTAGAGGGGTTATGGCTGGTTCACATGCTGCAGAGGTAGAAGACAGGAAGGAGCCGTCATTAGTGGATCAGAGCTGAATCATTCTGTCCATCCCTTCAAAAAAAGTTGTACTTTTTTTATTGGTGGTTGGCTCAAACAGAGATAAACTCTGGGACACAAACAGCAGAAAAAAATCTCCATTGTTTTTCTAAGAGACACAAGTCATTCAATTCCTGATGAGCTGTACTTAGAACCTGTTTTTGCTGTAGAGGGTTTGTCACTGTCCTGAGCTCTTAAGTAGTCAAATATGCTGTTGAGGCTGTGTCAGTAGCACTAATTAACACATTCTCTCCTGGCTAGGACTGAAAGCAACTGTGCTGAACTGTTTTAAACTCATTCTTCGAAGAACCACATTGGTTGTTTGCATCGATGTGTTTTTAGGGTGTAGAGCAGCATGTCAGTGTAAGTTTCAGCAGTTGTTAGGAAAATTTTAAAGATGGCACTGTTAACCTGATCAGAAAGTAACTCCCGAAATACACAAAGTATGTTTAGAGAGGAGACATTGCTTTATTCTGCACAGGGTGCAAGGTGGAAGATTTCCGCAAATCAAGCACACCTATTGAGGTTTGTTCAGTCCGTACTTACACACTACAGGTAAAACACCACACCTGTCTAATACGTATGTTCCGCCTAACTATTGCATATTCATTAAGTTGAGCAAGCATGACGTGTTGTTCTCTTTAGCAATCATCCCAGAGTCTTCTACTCCTGCACGGGGTCTCTGGTGGTCTCTGGTGGTCGTTTTGGGAAGAATACCCCTACTCCTTTTGTCCTTTTGTGGTCATGTGTCATATGAGGACACCAGGGGCTTTGTTTCTCTTGCCAGCCCCTGGTTTCTCAGTGCCGAAGGAGGATGTATGTCCTTAATTAGCAAGTCTGTGACTCTAAGCATCCTCTGTTGTAAGCAGTATCTTAAACTGGATAAGCTTTACCTTGAGTACACATAATCTAACCAGTCCGTGAATAGCAAACGTACCACGCTTCTCACGTTTTAGTTTTTTTCTTTGATCACCACCGCCTTACTTCTTAATCAGTCTTTCGAAGGCTTGAGGCAACAGCACCTTTGATGCCTGCCTCCAACGCCTGGGCCTGCATGCCGTTTCTCTCTTGTGTCTTGCACTGTGAGCACCCCCTTTGGCTGTGTTCGGTGTGATGGGGCAGGGGGTGGCTCGCTGGGAGCAATGCTGCACCCCAGCCCGTGGAGCTCTGGGGGCCGGACAGCTGCCGGCCTGGTGGGTGGGCAGCTGCTTGGGGACAACCGCGTGGCATCGGGCCAGGCCCTCACTTAACAAATTGCAGTTACCATCAATTATAAGAGCTCAGGAAGGGGGGATGGGGGTGGTGGCAGGGGAGCCCTGCTTCACCCTGTGCCTGGCCTTTCCCAGCTGATGTAAGAGTATTACAGTGCTTACGTAATGCCACTGTTGGCATGTCCCAGGGGGCACGGCAGCAGGTCACGTGCTGGAGGTCACCTGGTCAGAGAAATTGCAGCCTACGAGCCCTTGTCAGGGTCAGTCTTGCCCCCTACCCTCCTGAACTGATTTGTTGCCAGCTCATAAAGCAGTGCAAGCTACTTTTATTCTCTCGATTTGCCCGATAGGAAGTAAGGCTGTGTTTAGTCACGGGGTATGATAAGCTCTGTATGGCTTATCCGCAGATTACATAATGTCCCACAAACACAGGCTGGGGGCTCAGCTGGTCTGGGGCTTGGCTGTGTTGGCCTTATGCCATGGCACTGTTGTCATGGCCTGTATTTATCCATTATTTAGAAATGGCTCTTCCATTTCATACGGCCTTTTATAAAAGATGTTAAGGACAACTCCTAGGAAGCCAAGGCATCTTGAATAAAGTCCTTTTTTTCATTATTTTTTTTTTATTTACGGTGCTGCATACATAGAAAGTGAATAGGTGATATCATGAAATAGTTGTCAATGTTTTGCCATTTCTAAACTTTCATGTACCTTGGTGAGACACGGATTTTGCCTGAAATGTCTCCAGTTATGTTTGCTTAAATACTAAACATTAATAATTTCTATTAAAATTTTAAAATATTTAAGAGCATCGTTGTTACCAAAAGCTGACATGATATTCCAGTAATAACAACCCTTGAATTCTTGGATGTTTGACTTAAAAATCATCATTAAAATTTAACCCTGAAAGGATTTGTAAACTATTTTCTTTGTGCTTTATGAGCACTGCTGTTTGATGTTTTAAAAGTCCTTTTAATAATAGTGAACTTAAATCAGGTAGTGCTGCAGCTATGTGTGAACTTTGTACCCCTTCTACAGTTCATGTATCTTACTTCCTTTATTAAGCCCTTTTTTTTAAGGCAACTTCAGTGTTTCTTTAAAGTGTTCAAAGGCTGCTTACAAGACTTGTGCTCTTAATTAAAAGAATGAGAGCAATGGGAATGGAAAGACTCTTACTGGGGGTTATTATACTGCTTGGATGCTGTTTAAAGACATTTTTCCTGCAAGAAGCTTGTATATGGAACCTTTTTTTCCTATATGTTTTTTTCTCCAAGTTGGTATACACTGGCTTATGATTGTAGACTTGCTGACAAAATACTGTGTTTCTGAAGTACACCCCTCGCAACTACAGCATCTTATGACATAACACTACCGTAATAACAATGCAAAGCAAGGAATTACATTTGAGTTTAGCAGCCCTGACAGTGTCCCTTTAAATCTGTGGTCTCTTGCTATTCCCTTGAGTCATTTCTCCTGGTTCCTAATCTACCAGAAAATGGTGCTTCAGAGATGGATTGTAATACCAGTGCGAATACTGTGAAGGATCAAGGAATCTGAGAATACACTGCTGTAATACAACCAGTTAACCAGTAGTCAGCAAGTTACCAATGTACAGCAAATGTTACTTTCTGCCAGGATTATCTCCATTGCAGTCATAAGCAAGGATAGAGTTGTGGCCCTCCTGTAATTACTTATAGATGGTGAATAATGTTTCAAAAGCTTTCAGATTTTGTAGAAATTCTTTTCATCATGTTTTGACATATGAACTTTTGATAGCTTTAATGCTCATGTGCACAGGGAAAGCACAATATTTAAATGTATGTGGATTATGTAACTTTGAAGGCTTACCTGTGAGCTTTCACTGGTGTGAATTTAACTGCTTGTTTATGCCATGAATATGCTTGCTTCTGTGTGACAAAGAATGTCCCTGTGTTAAAAAGCTTCTGTTATGCAGATGCTGTTAAACACATTGTGTTATCAGGGAAATGCCTCGAGAACTTAAACATGAAAAATAAGAATTTACGGTAAAAAATAATGACCATACTGTAATTTAACTGATTCTCAGATTCAGACCCACAAATGAGTTAATACTGGAAAGATTATTTGTTTCCATTTCCGAACATACGGAAACTTTGCAAGTCACAGTTGCACTGAAGTGATATTCTAACTTGTGATGCATGGATTTAGGGCACTCTGATTCTTAAGATACTGACCTATTAATTGATAGTTTACAGATGAGATATTCCAAAAGTAACTGTCGTGATTGCATGAAGAAATAAAAGATGAGTAAGTGGTGAAGATGTGAAAACTCTTAAAGAAGCTCAAGTTGTCACAAAAAGTTGTTCTGCCCATATAGGAAAAGATGCCATCACTTAGGCTTTGATCATGCCAGGAAATCTTAAAAGGCATGATTCAGGTTTCAGTCAAAACCAAATTAGGGTATGGGTGCCCCATTTTGTGGAACTGGTACTTTAGCCATGGAATAGTTTTAGTCAGTTGCTCCAAAATTGGTTAATAAGTGCTACAAATAAATAAATCAAAATGCAATAAGGCAGTTGGATACTCTTGCAACAGTACTGGTCGTTTTCCTCTCTCTGCCTTGCTAAGAGTTTCTGAGGTATTACCTTTGACAGGATGAGGCCTACACCCTAGAATAGTATTTCAATAAATTAAAACATCTGGTGAAGTTATGTGTTAGGTACGTGGGAAATGCTTGGAGTCAAATGTGAGTAATCAATGAACACATTTCACCATAAGCTGTCTTTAAGTATTTCATCAGAATCTGGTATATGTTCACTGTATTCAGATGGAAAACCAAAACAAAAACCCCACTAAAATCAGAAATTGGCAAGTGATTACTTTGTACTAAAAACTAGATAGAGATTTTGATTTTAAGCCTATATGGAATCATATCAAACCCTAGGACTTGTACTTGAATAAAGATTTCTCCAAATATCCCATGGAAAATATGGCAGAGAATCTTTTAGTGCCTTTGTGCAAGTCAACGTACAACCAATTGAGATTTCTGGCAGGAAAGGAGTAGATAGGAATTGAAATTGACACAGCTGGAACATGAAAGTACATAGATTGAGATGCTATACCCAACCTCTAGTAACCCTGCTATTTCCTACTGTAATGCATTTATGAGCTAAATAAGAAAAAAATTATACCTTTATCTATAACAGTAGTCCCTTCCCAAAATCTTTCCCCCACATACAAAGATTTTAGGCAGAAAATGGCAAATCAGTTACAGAGCAAAATATAGGAGATGTATGCAAATGTTCTCAAAAAAGCTGTAAATGTCAAATTCCTGTTCTTTTAATCTCTTTATTTTATACTAACCTGGCATCTTAAGAATAGTAGTTATTTTTAAGAAGGCATTGTCATTGCTTAGAAATTAAATTGGTGTACTTTTTTTTCCCCTGGAAAATAGTAGCCTTTTAGAAGTATTTCCTTCATGTCCTCAATAGAAAAAAGCTGGACATAGCAAGTGGGTTTAGTAATAGCAGCAGTGCTGGCTTTCACCAGCCTAACAGTGGTTATCTTTTCGAGTGAATGAGTAATCTGCAACCTAAATTGAACCCAGCTGTTTTAGCTTGTTATTTAACTGCTGCAGGTTCTGGAATAAGCAGAAGCTTCCTGGAGATTATCTGTGCCAGTAAATAGGAAATTGTAAAACTCCGATATGTGCCTAACAGTACTGGAAAAATTCATTTGCAGTCTGATGATCTGGGCCAAATACATAAAGTTGATTCATCTGCCTTCTAATTTTGATGTGTTGTGATTATATCACTAATCTTGAGACATTTTCTTTACATGTCATCTTCATAGGTTTTTAGTTTTGGTTTGCGTTTTTTTTAGCAGATAAACATAGATGAGTCTTTATGAAGCAGATGGAAATTGGCAGAAATACTGGTTAGTATTTCTGAACCTTTAGCAAAGTACATTCAAAGCTATGCTTCAGAAATTGATGCTTATTTCTGAAAAAAGAAAAGGTAAACTTTGAAATGTCTGTGGCTAGCCGGAAGCGAAATCTCTGGAAAACTGACATCTTAGAAATGCTATTACCTCTCTGGTTCTCTGTGTCAACTTGTATCAAAATGGAAAGACACCAGTAATGTCTACTCCAAAGGATTTCTATGATTTGTTTTTAAATTAAAGCATAGATTTTGGGGAACACAAGAAAGTGTAGACCTTTGGAATAATTGTACATGCTTTTTAGACTTAAAAAGGTATAAACACTATTTTTTGGTTTTTACTTGTGAGTCTGTGAAACCTACCGTATGTATACCCAAACCATTTCTCCACCTATCAAGATACATGCAATTTAAAACAACTTTCCTTTTGAAGGGCTTTTGTAGTCTTCCTAAACTCTTGAATTTTAATTTCCTGAACAGATTATTCCCAGTGGTCAATCTCCTTTCTAGATTTCTCAATGCAGCTTCATTTTGAAATTATGTTTTATGGCTGGAACTACATGGATTTTATGTCAAACCCTTATCAGTTAGTGATGACTTCTGGTTAGTTATAAAGTCTTACTCTTCCACTCTCCTATTTAATTTCCAGCTGTGTATGAATCAGGGCTCCAAGAGGATGTTTCCTCTTCTCATTTGCTTGGATTCTGAGTTGATTTTCATCTTAGTTAAAACCATAACTAAAGGAGAAGTTACGAGAAGGAGACCCATATAGGCTTGTGTTATGGGTTTGTGTGGCGCGGTTTTCCCTTGGTGGCAGGGGAGGGGGGCTACAGAGGCGGCCCCTTTAAGAAGTTGCTGGAAGAATTCGCTGCCCCAAAATGTCGGACCCGCGCGCCAAAATGTCGGACCCGCCTCTAGGCGGGGAGTGACGGTGGTAGCGCCTCTGGGAAACATATTTAAGAAGGGGAACCGGTAGTGGGGGGGGGAAACCTGAGAGGAACATCGCTGCCGACACTGGAATCATGGAAGTGGAGGGGGAGGAGGAGGAGCCTGAGGAGGCTGATGGCCCTGCAGCCCAGGGGGGTGAACGGTGGAGCGGAAGCTCCCGAAGGTGGCCGTAACCCCATGGTAAAAACCGCGCTGAAGCAGTGTGAGACGGGAGAGCAGCCCGCGGAAAGGACCCGCGCCAGGGGAGTTCGGGAAGAACTGAAGCCCGCGGAAAGGACCCGCGCCAGGGAAGTTTGTGAGGAACTGCAGCCCGCGGAAAGGAACCACGTTGGAGCAGGGAACGAGAGAGGAATCTTCCCCCTGAGGAAAGAAGCGGCAACGACGATGTGTGGCGAGCTGACTCAACCCCCATCCCCGATTCCCCTGCGCCGCCGGGGGGAGGAGGTAGAAAGCATCGGTAGTGAACTGAGCCGGGAAGGCGGGAGGGGTGGGGGGAGGTTGTTCTTATGTTTGGTTTTCCCTTCCTAATACCCTTGTGTTTTGTTTCTGTTTTGATTTGTAGTAAATTAAATTGATTTTGTTTCTTCTCCAAGTTGAGCCTGTCTTTTGCCCGTGACCATAAGTGGGGAGTGATCCCTCCCAGTCCTTGTCTCGACCCACAAGCCTGCCTTTTGTTTGTTTTTTTTTTCTCCTCATCCCAACGTAGCCAGGCGAGGGGGTGGGGGGTGAGTGAGCGGCTTCGTGGTGCTTTGTTACCGACTGAGCTGACCTGAAACCACGACAGCTTGTCACTTCACGCTAATACGGTCCCCTGCTTTCTACTGTGATGGTAGTTGGCATTCTTTACTTGATAAGAATACATAATGATCATGGGGCTTAGTATGGTTCTCTTGTCCAGACGCAAACAACTGCACCCAAGGAAGATTGATTAATATTTTTTTCAACATTTTGTTACAGGTTGTAGTTTTGTTTCTTTAGTGGTGGTGTGTTTTTTTTTTTTTCCTAGTGCAGCATCAGTGATGTTCACTGGAAATTAATACACAGACCATGGAAAACCCATCTTCAGTGGAGCTGGTACATGGGAGTAAACAAGCAGGGTTAAAATGTTTTCAATAAAGCTCCATTTCTGCTTATGTTTTTTATTTTTCATAAAAATTAAACTTTCAGGTAAACTTCACTTTCACAAGAATTGTCAGCTCTAAGTAAAATTTTAACTTTTATTAAATTTAAGGAAGTATGATTAGGAAAATTTTCCTCTGCTTGGGAGATGTATTTCAGGTGTATTTTCCCCTTTATGGGCTACAGATGTATGAAAAGAGGTATGGTCTGGTATGCTATGAGTTGCTTTGCTTATAAAGCCTTCCAGGGAAGGATGGGCTGTAGGAGGCTGTTAGATTATAATTCTTAAGGACATGATAATACCTTTTCTGAGTTATGTTTTTTCTACCTAGCAAAGGGTGGAACATGGGTAAAGATAATGTATTTTGACTTTATTTGATTTGATGCTATTAAGAACATTTTAAGATGATTATCAGACAACAAAACTGGCTTCATTCAGCAAGTCTACTAGTTCTATTGAATGCAAGAGAGATGAAAATAATACCTTGAAAAATTAATGTGTAAATGTTACTTCTTAATGCAGTCCTTTGGGTTAAAGTACTAATGAAATGTTTGAGTCTCCATTTGTAGAGTAAATCTTGATGCCTTTATTCAGTCTTTACACAAGAAATAAATCCATTGGCTTCAGTAAGACCTTGCCTGACTGGTAACTGAGCAAAACTGTGGACTTTTTATTCAGTTGAGGGTGGGAAGCTCTGAGTTTAAATCAGCAGGTGAAGAGGTGGAGACACCACTTCTGTGACATAATATTTTACCTATATTTTCCTCGCTGCTGATTTGTTTCTGAATGTATGCAGACAAGCGAGTAATGTGCCTGTCAGCTGTGTTGTCCTACAACGTAATAGCTGCTAAAGTAGTATGTCATGCAGATGTTTTTCAGTGGCTGCTGTCCTATTATTCCTGCACTTATCTTCACACAGTTAACCTTTTTTGGGTGAAGAGGAACAGAGACTGAAAAAAGACTCACTAGTCCATTTTTTTCCATGGTGGTTTTGGTTTTACCAACAGAAGTCACAAAGTCAATTTGTATCATTGTCATCTCAGTGTCTCCATACTTAGGTCAACTGTATTCTAGTACTTGGAAACACGTGTGATGGTTGGAGCTTGGGTACTCTGAAGGAGTGTAGTGTTATTTTGAGTACAGGATTATTTAAAGTGCCCAAATTTCAGTGATTTGAAGTCTGCTTGTATGCTACAAGCTACCTGTCTGCTGCTTTATACAGACATATGTAACAATGAAATCCAGCTAATGAGAAAAACTTTTGTTTAATACTTAATAGCAGAATCTATTAATACCATGCTGCTGACTTTTATGTTCAACAGCAAACCAAATCATCTGTCTTATCCCTCAGTTTCCCCACTTGGAAAATTAGTGGGATGTCAATCATTCATCTTGGAATCCGATTTGCACCGATACTTGGATGCCTTCCACCATGCCTCCAAAATGAGTCTTTTCCCACTTTCTGCAGTGAAAACCATAGGCAGAAGAAATACTAATGAAATTCCTCATTGCATAATGTAATGTGGTGATACTGTGAAACTACCGGAGTGTATGCAATAAGGAGTATCTGTTAGGCAAGTAATTATAATTACTTGCTTATACAACCAAGTGTACCCATCCTGAGCTTCCTCATAGCTCCTGTGAACTACAGAAGAACTTTTTGGATTTTTTTTTCAGAATTGTTAAGTTTTGTGATTTTTTTCAAGTGTCTGTGAAGACATGCTTTTCTACAAGCTTTTTATTCAAACATGAATCATAGTTGCAAAGAAGTACATATTTTTAATGCAGTGGTGTAAAGCTTACATATACATAGCATCCTAGTATCGTCTTCTGATACAGTCTTTTCTAGGCTTCTCTGAGGTCCAGATTTTCTGCCATCTAAGATCTTGGCTAAATGTTTATTTTGAATTAAGGACAAGGAGAAACAAGTTTAAAACATCACGGACTCTGGAACAGATCTCTATGCTCTAGAATAAGAAACCTTTTGCTGTAGCTACTCTATTAACTGGTAACATGGCTTACCATACTTTTATGTTATACCAGAGGATCCATCATTTGTTACAAATGATTAATTTTTTTTTGTGGACTAAAACAAAGTGCATTTTTGAGATATTTAAAGTTTTAATAAGCAAAATAAAAATGTGATACAGAGAAAGTGACATGGAGTTTATCGCTTGGCTGATTGCAATATTTCAACAAATGCAAAATAAATTTATTAAAAAGTTGGAACCCACAATAAATCATTGTCTCACTACAAACTATCAAGTTTTCTTGTTAGCTGCTAAATTAAGCAGGCAACAGCTGCTAGCTGAGATGCATATAGGTCTGCAGTCATGTGTTCTTAATGAGTCATTCCAATTATGCTTACCTTTGTGTTACCTAAAATAAGTATCATACCTAGTCATTGCTATATATGACATTCATCTGCTTATTATACCATTTCTTCAGTTTGAATTTCTTGCTACAAGATACATTATCATGGTGTCTTAACGATGAATCTTCTTAAATTGTTATATTTGTCATTGCAAGGAGTAAATGCTTGTAACCCTTTCTGAGATGGTAAAAATTGTGCTTCTGAACTGCTTACAGGAGCATGCCATCTGCTTAAGCATCATGTTTGTGTAAAAATTTAGGATTTCATAGAAATATGATATAGTTACACAGGGCTTTATGATGTAAACCCAATGTGACCTGAAATGGTGGATGCACTGGAAGAACATTATGTTCTCATATTAAGGAATAAGAGCAGAAAAAAAGTGTGTCTCAATCACTAGGCTTGTTTCCCCTCTGATTTGTCCTGGTGTGTTGGGATGCAGTTTGCACTTGTCTTGGACCACAAGTCATCGCTATTTTTAATCATGTGACTTTTGCTTCCTCCAGACTGAAGAAGAGTCAGCCACAGTTCCCTGCCAATTGACTTTGAAGTACTTCTGTGGGCCAGTCTTACTTTCTTTGGTTGAAGAGCTTTGTGCTCAGGCATTGATGGCATCGAAATCAGTAATGAAACAGCCATCTGTTATTTTTTATTTGGGACTGTCGTGGTTTTGGTTTCAGCCCAGCCGGTAACAAAGCACCATGCGGTCGCTCGCTCACTCCTCCCGCCCCCCTCCAGTGGGATGGGGAGGAGAATCAGGAAGGAGAAAAGAAAAAAAAACCCAGAACCTCGTGGGTTGAGATAAGGACAGTTTACTGGGAAAACACAAGGACAGAACTCACAACAACAGCAATGGTACTAATAAAAGAACATACAAAAAACGAGTGATGCACAGTGCAACTGCTCACCACCTGGAACCCAACACTCTGCCGCTTCCCCCACCGAGAGCCGAAAGAGAGAGGGAGCTCCCCCCAAGCCCACTCCCCATTTATATACTGAGCATGATGTCACATGGTATGGAATAGCTCTTTGGCTAGCTCAGGTCAGGTGCCCCAGCTGTGCCCCCTTCCAGGCTTCTGTGAAAATTAACGCTATCCCAGCTGAACCCAGGACAGGGACACATCAGGGAAAACAGACCGTTAATTTATAAGCCATTTCTATTCCCACATAGGTTTACAATTCTCTGAGTCTAGGGGAGTATCTTGAAATTGTCTATATATTATGACTTCTTGACTAACAAATTTTTGTGAAGGTGCTGCATTTCAGTATTAGGAGATGCTTACCATGCAGTTGTGTAGTTTTACTTTGGAAGGTAGCCAAAATTGCCTTTTATGGTTTGGTTTTTTGGCATCCTAAATGCAATGATTTTTTACTTAACAATATCAGGCTTGAAACTTAACTTGAGAAATAAAAATCAGGTAGATTCTTTTCTCCAGTACAAATGGTAATATATGTTTTGCAGGCCATTTGTCCTTATAGCTGGATCTGAAAGCAGGTTTAGCTGAAATCTGTCCCTGAAATTCCAAATTTGAAATTCTGAAAAATCCTATTCAGCTTACTCCTAGGCCACAATGCATCCAAACTTTTACTGGCTTTTAAAATCACTCAGTGACTTTAGTTCTGTTTCTATGGATAACCAGCTGAATTCTAGCCTCTAGACAAATTAGTAGCTGAGCACCTCGCTTATAGCACCTTGCTTATACTTCAGAAGAACTGGGATTAAGAAAACTGATGTTCATCTGTCTGAAGTGGTCAATGCTTCATGCCTTCTATGCAGTGAGAAGATCTGATCTCATACTCACTTTGGGATGGTCATCTCTCTTTTTGTAGTGGATTCATTGTACCACTTCTCTTACTAGGCCTTATAACACTCATTCAGAAAATGGGAGAGTTCTTCTTGAAGCTTCTAAGATTCAATGTCCGTGTCTTCTGTTTTTCTTAGCAGTCTTTCAGTCACCAAAATAGGTATGTTACACCTGATTCCTGAAGCAGATCTAACAAATGAAGAAGTGATCTTTTGAGTGACTGGGAACATGTCTGTGAGATGTGATGTTCCCCTACCTGGTTTGACCAGATCAGGTTTGGAAGATTTCTGTCCAGGGACTGAGGGGAGAGCAGGCAGTCAACATTTGCAACATCGCTTGCTTAAATTATTTTACTGACGTATCATTTTAATTATACCAAATTGTTACTTAATGCTAACCAAGACTCTCCAAAGAGTCTTAAATGTTAGTGTTGTAACAAAAACCTAACTGAAGACATAGAAGTGTGCAGTTACTGAAAGTGTTTTTCTCTACTACATTCCCTTAACCATTCTCTGAGGGGTTGGAAAGCTGCTAATGGAACAGAACCCCGGCTGCGGACGGAAGGTGAAACATGGGAAGAAGAACAAACAAGACTGAAAATTGAGCTCATTTTGGTGCATGTGTGTGTTAGTGGTACTTTAAATGGTCTCCAGATGAGTGGATATGTACATTTTCCCTTTCAGCAAAACATCACGAACAATTCATTCCACAGGACACCAGGGCCTGCTGGCATCTGTAGGAGCAAAGCAGGTTTTAGCAGCAACTACAGTAAGGAAAGGAGGAAAAAAAAGGAAGTCTGAAGTTTTGGCTTCCTAACAAGGTATTTAAATGCATACTGTGCTCTGGGCCAGCTGGTTACAATTAACCCTGTGCATTTAGAGCAATTGGTTCAAACAGGTTTTGGAGACATCTTCTGCAGTATAGAAAGGAGGGAGTGGGACTGGAAAGGAAATAAAGGAGGGAGTGGGACTGGAAAGGAAATGAGTTTACAGAATATGCATCAATATGTCCAGATATTGTGACCAGAGGTACCCTGTCTGTCAAATACAGTCAAGCAAGAAGTTTATGTATCTGTTCCAATGCTCTTTATCATGCTGTTGTAGCTAGGCCCCACAAAGCAGAACTCGACAGCTGTTAGTCTTTTTCTGAGAGGAACATGTGTAGCACAGCATCTGTTGAGTGTAACTTCACCCACGTTTTGCTTTACATTAAGAAGTTGCCTATAATTTCTACTGCTTCCATGAATATTTGTGGATGCAAAGTTCTAGAAATCACATGCAATCATTCGTGTAAAAGCTGCTTTCAAAAACGGGAGAAGCATGTAGAGAAAATGGCTTCATAGGATACTGAGAGGGAGATTTAGCTGAACAAATCCTCTTTCATACAGCAATAGCGCTTTTCACTTACAGTGCCTGCTATGGCAGCATCTCAAAGATTTTTATCTGTTTTCCACAGGTGAGGAAACTGAGGCAATGGGATGTGCAATTTACTTGCAGCTCTCCTGTGCAAGTATAATTTGTATGGGATGTGCATTTTACATTAGTAAAATCAAAGGCTGTTTTCTTAGTGCTTTCAGTGGCAGAATGGATCGTGCAGAGCTCCCTCAGGGTTTTGGACACAGCATTACCCATATTTATATGCAAGTAGAAAAAAAATCAACCCTAAAAGGCACAATTTGCCTGGCAAAGGTGTGTCATTGCTACTGATGTGCAGGCAGAGAAAATCCTTCTTACACAGTTCTTGCTCTTACAGCTTCACCTGTAGAGTTCAAAAGCAGAGTAAGTCTGTGACATACAGACTGCTAGCATGTTATTTTTACCATCCTGGACTTGTGAAGCCCTTAACAGAGAAAGATGTTGCTACTAATGTTTCAGCCTTCAGTTTTAAGAGATTATATGTTGAGAAAGAGAGGGAAGGGAAGTACTCCTACTAACTCCTGGTTTTGTTCAAAACTTGAGCTTTTCCATTTTGATACTATTGTCATGACCACATAGACACCTGCACATTTATCACAGTTTCAGTTAAGCCACATAGACTTAACACCAGGCAGGATCACTCTAACAGAAATTTTATTTAAAGACTGTTCTGGGCATGATAAAATCTGTATCTGGAGGAATGGGGCAGAGACATAAGGATAAAAGCAGAGCTGTGATTATCTCATGGCTACTTACATCTGTATTAGTCAAAATCCCTGGTAAACTATCCAAATGCACTTGTTCCCTTCCAGATAAACAGACACTGCATGTAAGCAAATAGCTTGTGTTAAGAATGTCAATCTGCTAATTAAACTCTGCATTAGTTTTTGCATTTATTTCATTTAATCACTTGGTGAATATAATCCTCAGAAGTATCTTGCAAGGAGGAAATGTACTTTTTGAAACTCCAAATCCATGACAGACCCAGAACAGTGAATGGCTCTTGACATCCAGGTATCTCCCTGTCTGGTTTAAAAAAGGAAATCTGCAGGTACTTGACCTTATCTTTGATTATTCATGTATCTTCCACAACAAATGGAAGCCATAAATCAATTCCAACTCTGATGATCCTTTATAATACTTACAGCTTAAGAAGCAGGTTCCTATCTTAAGACTTTTTAAAAATAACCATTCAGCAAGTGACAGAAGGACCTCTGTCTCTTTTCTTTTGTTTTTTTCCTTTATGATCAATTGTATCAGTGAATTTGAAATTAACTAATAGGTGGCACTGAGAATTCATTAAGAAATATGTCTCTTGGAAATTGAACATGAGTAATGTTCCCCCCTTAAGAGATTGTTTTGTGCCAGTTGAATGTGGCAATGACAGACCATGATCGTAGGAGTTACCTTATGGTAGAGACACAATGCTATGTAATTAAAGACTGTCTAGGTTTCTTTAGATGACGAAACAGTATCAGCACTTGTCAGCAGAAACTAACTTATTTTTACTTGATTTTTAGAGAGACTGAATATTCCAAAACAAGTCTGTCAAGTAACTTTAGCACATGGAATATCACAGGAGAGCGTGGTGTGTAGCTAATATTATGCAGACAGGGAGCCTTGAAAAGTATTCTATTTCTTTTGGAGCTGTCTTTAGGAGAAAGATTGTCTCTTTTCCATTTCAAGTAAAAATTAAAATACGTATCTTCCGGAAAACACTGGGGACTAGTAAGTGATGCTTTTTCACTTCCTGCTCACATGCTATGTGTCCTTAGAGGAGCTCATTTTTCCTCTACTATGCTGCCTTTGATAGTGTTACTCCAGAATAAAAGAAAATTTGAACATTTAAGTGGGAAATTTTAAAAGTGTGTTTCACCTCATCCTTTAAATGTAAGTGAACAGGTATGGAAAAAGCATCTGCTGTTGTGCTGTATGCACAGCTTTATATGTATCATATGATTAAGAATTGCATTTTTATTCTGTTGAATTTCTTAATGATTATAAAACAGAGGAGTGCACTACTTTGTGTGTTATTTTGTAAGTGAATTATATTTGAGGTTCCAGCACTGGCTTCCATTACTGCTGGCTACTATGGCGGATAGCATATTTTCATATGGAACCACTAAGGAAGAATAACTAAGAAGTAGGTGACTTCATATTTGGTCACTAATCCTTCAGGAAGGAGATGATGTCCTGAGGTATCCTTTTCTTCAAGCTGAGAGAGACATCCTTGGGAGCTAAATCATACCAGTGTAAATGTAAGGTCCCTCTGCAGCTGCAAGGCACAATGCCCTGGACCTGCAGGCTGCAGATAGCTTACAAGGATAGCCAGGAAACATTTTAATATGTATTTCAGATGGACGACTGTGAAAACTCATCTGAAAGGTAGTTAATCCTTGAAGCTGACTCTGGATCTAAATGTGGAGGACAGCAGTTTGCCTGGGCTGCGGGTTGCTAGACCCTGACCAGCAGCCTCCCTCTTCCTGGCAGTGAGTGCCAACTGTTACCCTCCCTTGCTTTATGATGGGATTTTTCCTTTAATGAGGAAAGGGACCATGGCCAAAACTATCTCTTTCTGAGACAGTTTACCTAAGTTGTATTCTTTGGCATTTCTAATGGAAAATACCGTAGTAGTGTATGTAGCGTGAAAATGCATATTTCATGGACTAAGTGCACACCTGCCCACACATTTACAGCAATAATGGCAGGTATGAACTGGTACATTTTTTGTACTGATTAGTTACATCTGGAAAGAAAAACTATTTTGTTGGTGGTGCCTCCTCTTCAGGACTTTCAGAGCTAAGTAAAATCCAAACCTCATATCTGTTTTGTGATGCTACATGTCTGGGTTAGCTTCTGGGTCCTGAAGATGTGGGTTTAGCTTTGAATGCTTTGCTCATGTTTATACTGGTAGTATCCTGAGAATCCCAGTCTCCCTATGTTGATATGTTCTTACTAGCTTTAAAAAGCAGCTAAGATTTTAAGCAGCTGCAGTAGGACATTTGGGATAAGACCTAGTACCTCACATAGTACCTTACAGTAGCACCAGGCCAGACAGTCTAATATGGCTTTGTAATGCAGATTCTTTCACTAGAACCACGTGAAGCTGCATAGTCACATAGTCACAAGTGCCAAGAGTAACTGCAGTAAAGGCAAATTCAAAGACCAGAAGTCTGAGTTCCCATCTCAATATTCCCATGGGGTGTCTGGACCCAGTTTCTCTGCTGTCCTCCTCTTCACCTTCTGTGCTGTATATTCTCACAGAATAATGCTTAAATTCACTTTTATGCCCTTCCACTAGTATCTATGAGTATTTTGCACTGATGTGAGTAGCAAATGCCAAATGATCATTCAAGACAATGGTTTATCAACAGTTCTTTCCTTTAAAAATCAGTCTTGGAAGTGGGGAGAGTCTTTAAAGCATGTTTCAATTAAGACAGGTCTCTGCAGGTTAAAGGCATTGTCTTGGACTTTTATCTGAAAAAATATGGAACTGGTGCATATCTTGAAAATATAGATGTCAAGCACCTACTGTAATGTACTCTATTCTTGCACGGGCATTTCAGTAAAAACATGCAATATTCTTTTTTTTGTTAAGCAGTACCCTTTTTCACTAACGGAAGGTACACAAAACTATGTAAGTCTTTGGTATGTGAGCTTCTCTGTTTGCCAGGAACATATAGGTATAAGGCATTTTCCCACTTGCTGCCGTATTGGCCAGATAGTGAGTGTATCTCCAGTAAATCAAGCCCCCATAGGAATTTACATGTACATTGATTTTGTTAAGAAACAGTTTGTCTGGCTTAGCCATTACCTCTCTTTTTAAGAATACTGTTCTTCATTTTATATTGGTACTGACAAAAATTGTTCTTTAAATAATTACTTAGAGCCCAGAGATTACCTAGAAAATACCAGACTCAATGTGCAGAGGAACAACAGTCTTGTTCAGCTATTATAAGTATCTTAGAAAGTCTTCTTTTTCAATTTCAACGATGTATCTTTTCTTCTCCGAAAATGACATATTTTTGGATGTGCATTGAGAAGAAAAGTCCTAAATACTACAGTTTACATAGATACCTTCAGAAATAAACCAGCCTCTTCATTCTTGTTCATGTTAAGGTTCTCCATGATAAAGTTTTTGGTTCATGTATTTTCTTTTTTTGCCCATTTTTTCAGGAGCAATTGTTTTTTCTTTTTTCTCTGGAGGTTAGTGGTTACTTGGCAAGGGTGCTGTTGAAATTGTGCAGAATATTAGAGGCCAAAATCAGCTTTGCTTTGTACCCTTTGCCTCCATCTAAAGTCAGAAGTGACAGCTGAAGTTAACCCTTAGGATTCGTGTTTGCTATTAGTATCAAGAGCATTTACAAGGTTAGCTTTTATTAAAGCTGATCAGTCTGAAGCTAGATGGGTGCTGAACATTTTGCCCTTTTGACATACTCAGTAACTGCATCATCCTGATCAGAAATGAAAATGTGTAAATATTACCATACGTTGAGATATAAGATGCTAAAAGTCTTAAACCACCAAAAAAATAGAGCCTTACTGCACCTTTATTTAACATGTCTCTGATTCTGTGCTTTTGGGCATTGTCCCCTAAATCTAAAATCACAGAACAAGAAAGGAAACATTGCTGCTGAATGAAATAGCATCAAGCCCTTCCATCTTAAAAAGCAACTAATACAAACATTTTTAAAAAGCATACTGTATCATCAGATTAATCCTTCCATATTCAGAAGTGTAGCTGACCTTTCAGCCCTTTAACTCTGAGGTTAGACAGTTCTGGTAGACCTTCCTGTGAAGTGCAACAAGTAGTCTTACTGGCTTGAGAGAGCCTCCAGCTGAAGCTGGCTTTGCCACTAGATAAATGCAGCTGGGCCAAAATCCACCTACCACATTTTACAAAGTCTTGACCCCAGGTGATATGTTTTCACCTTAAAATGTTAAGTTTCTTTTTTTTTTTTGAGTGTCTCTCTGATGTTCTGCATGCTGCTATTCAACATCTTGCTAGCAAAGATAATGGTTTTATTGCAGATGTCTAGCAGCCACCATATCCTAATATATTTCTAGGATTGGGGTTTTTGTACTGTACCTCCATTAAGTAACAATTATTCTTATATTCTTTGCTGCAAATTGTATTTGATTTTTTTTTTTAAGATTATTTTGAAACTCTTTTCATAGAACCACAATGTTTCTGGAACACATTCTTGTTTAAGCAACTCTTGTTTCACTTTGGTTTAAATAATTGTAAGTTAGTTAGTTTAAAATCACATTACATGTTACAAATAGTGCAGCTGCTTATGGTAGACAGACTCTTCTTACAGCTGGATAATCCATTTGATGTTAGTTTGGAAAGCTCACTGCAGACAGGGAAGAAGAGAAGAAAGGACTTGACCTTTCCTTTCATACTCAAAGAAAAGTCCCCAAAACTCACAGTGATGCTTCTGCACAGCCCTTACTTGTTGTTCTGCAGGCCACATCTTCAGCAGGTAGGAAGAGGGCTAGCTTCAACAAGGAACAGGAACAAATGCAGCATACACGGTAACTGTCCTAACCAAAAAGTGGGTTTAGGTTTTCTCCAGCTGCCAAGTGTCAACTGATGTGGAAATGGTATAGCTTAATTGATTTCACTGGAGATATTCTCACTGAACTTCAGCTGGGAATTGAACTCTCAGATTCTAAAACCTCTCTTTACTGACTGTGTATGCCCTATCAATGTCAGTAAGAGGAAGAAATGTGATTGGCAAAAGCATTGAAGGGAAGTTAGGGTCAAGTCCTAGGGTGGAGAAATGTACCTTATTGCTGTAGTGAGTAGCAAGCTTTTAAGTACATCATTAAAAAGTAATAAAGGCTGTGAAGTTGGCAGTTTCAGCAGGGAGAAATCCCATTGACTCATCTTGCATAAGTAGAGCCGAGTCCTTATGCCCAAAATAGAAGAAAATAATCCAATTCCCTAAAGTGAAAGCAAAATAGTTGTAGAAAAATAATCTCTATTTTACTTTTGTCCTTTTCAGTTGTGATTTTGTGGCTCCTAATTAAGCAAGACTTTCACAAATTCATATAGATAAAGTCTCCCCATGGCATAAAAAAACCCCAAATCAGTCAAATGTGCTTGCATGTGTAACAAATGTTACTACAACCAGATCATACAGTAACAAATATTTTAAGTGTGATAATTATTCCTTTTTTTGTGCATTTTATTAAAAATGGACTTTGCCCTGTGTTCCATCATGCTTTTAGAAATGGTGTGTTTTTAAAGACATTAGGGAGTGCTTTTGTTAGATGTATGGAAAAGCAATCCAAGTAATTTTTTTTTCTTTTACATAGTATGATTGAAAATGGTTTAGAGAAAAAGAAAAGGGCCATCTTTTTAATGTGTTTGCATAGCACCATGCCCAGAGATGTCTTTTTTGTATCTTACGTGTTGTCATAATACTATTTTTAAACATAAAATGTTAGTCATAAAAAGTGAAGACTTTTGAAGTAGCTGTAGCCATGACAACCTTCACTTTTAGGGGGTGCAGTACAAGGTCTTTCACTGTGTGACTGGACAGCGTATGCTGCAGGTGACTGGACAGAATGTTACTATAAAAATAATTATGACTTCATTAAAGACTACTTTATCCAGGTTATGCTACAAATTAGCAGCAAACAGCAATTCAGGAAATTAGTTGTAAGTGCTATGCTTGTTCCATCAAACACTAGGTAAACAGACTACTGTGCAAGCAAGGGCTATTAAAAGGGCATGTTTTTTGGGTTTTCTTTCTTCCTTCCTTTCTTTCTTTCTTTTTTTCTTTCTTTTTCTCTTTCTTTCTTTCTCTTTTCTGTTTTTTCCTTCTCACATTCTGCTTTTCTTCCTTTCCTCCCTTTCTTGTTCTTATTTTTCTGTTTTTTCTTCTTTTTTTCTGTGTTCTGCTCCTGATCATCCTCTGTACTTAGTGTGCACTTCATGGCTGAAATCAAGTAGGCAATTTTGTGCGTATTGACTTAGGTCTTGGGGAGAGGGGTATGAATCACCTGAGGTGGCATTCCTGTTGCTGGCTTTTGAAGCTGAGACTGAGAATAACATGAAGTCAGAAACTGAGAAATTTGCTGCAGTTACAACTTGAAAAAGTAATTAATACTGCTTTCATATTTATAGTGCTGCATAAGGTTAATATTCAAGATGTGAGTTTTTCAGGTGAATGCCTGTAACAGTAGGTCTTGCAGTTAAAGCCATACAGTAGCTTCTATAGTTTTAATCATATCTGGGAGTCAAAGGAAGACCTTTCATGAATCACTATTAACATTTCATCTACACCTGTGAATTTGAAACAGAAGTCTGTGTGACAAACAAGCAAAAAAACTCTTTTTTTTTCACTTACTTGGGAGGTGCACATGTTTTTTAACCCCATTTGAGTTGTATTGATCTTTAGCTGCTTAATTCTCAGTATAGTCAGCTGGAGTAATTCAGATGTTTTGTCATGCACACCTTTCATTACTTTGGAATTAAGATATGATGTATATTCTGAAGGGACCTGAGGACATTTGGGGTTCACCAAGGCTATATTTAGATGAGTGATGTTCTCTTAAACACCTTCAGTAGTCAGCAATGCAGCTAGAAATGGCTGAGTAAAACTCTGAAGCCCCTGTCTCTACTGTAGCGGGGAAAAAAATCCTTTAAGCAGGGGTTAAGCTTTGTACATAACCCCAGAGGTGTTTATGATCATGTATACATGTAATCTATAAATACTAGATTAAAAGAATATCAGTAACTGTAATTAGCAAACACAAAAAAGTAAGGTTTTCCACAATCTCATGGAGTTATTATTACAATAAATTAAAACATCGCTTTGTAGCACTCGGTTTAGGTATTAATGAATATGGTTGGGAAACAACATTATGAAAAACTTAATCTTTTTGCAAGATACAGTTCTGTGGTAAGACAAGTGTCTACAGATTGCACAGCAGAGCTAAACAAAAGTAAAACCCAGAGTTTTTTGAAATGAATACTGCCCATTCTGTACAGTGAATGAGAATATTATAATGAAGCTGCAACTAGCACAAAAATAGTAAAACTTTGTATATCATAATGCATATATACAGAGAGCCAAATTAAAATTACATAGTAATTTTTGAATATGCCTCTATAAGTCCTTCATTATTTTTAAAACGATTTTATGCATGCAGGTTAGTTTATCTCTTTTTATATATGTAAAATACAAAGTTATGTAGACAATATTTTAGAAAGAAATATATAGACAGTATCTTAGAAATAATTGTAGATTGTAAATAACTGATTAGAAAGAAAATTTATTATAGATAGAATTAATTATG
>VYZV01018510.1:0-25014 GCA_013401275.1 Pandion haliaetus | reverse complement strand
CGCCCCCCCCCAGGGGTGGGTCCGGCATTTTGGCTCCAGGAACCTTCTAGCAGCTTCTTAAAGGAGCCATCTCTGCAGCCCCCCTCCCCTGCCACCAAAGAAAACCGCGCCACACAAACCCATAACACATGTGCAATGGTAGGTGTAATTCAGCAAGCCACTATGCTACTGTTTTTTTATATTCCAGCAGCCATCTTCAAGTCTAAGTTGTCCTTACTATATCTTATCTAACAAAAGGGTTAAACTGGTTGAGTTCCACCTCTGCTGACTGTATGAGGAGTCCAGGTGTAGGTAGGTCACCTGGCTTTGCACAGTGAAAATCTCTTCTTAGCAGGGTTAGAAGTAGCATTGTTCCAAGTGGCAGCAGTGTACTGCCAGCATTTGAGGGCCTGCTGGAGCCAGGGTATTTCTAGCCATAAAGGAGGTATTTTTGCAGAAGACTCCCTAGAGTAGGCAAAGCTTTTATGTGTTCTTATTAATAAACTAAATGATGCTTAAAGCAAAGAGACTAATGGCTTTAACTGTGGACAACTGCACTGTAGTTCTTAAATACTGATTGTATTATATTGTAAAAAACAGCAGCTGATAATAATGAAATGTAAAACCATTGCAAGGTTGACATTTCTTTAAAAGTTTCTCTTTCAAAAAGTGTAATATTGCTGTTCCCTTTTGGGCTGGTATTTCTGAAATCTGGTTAGTATATTATCAACTCCATTTATCTTTTTGTTAACATAAGAGACTCGAGAATTTAAGTGTTTTAAGGATCAGTGATTTATGAGGAGAACCTTGATGTTGATAAGAATAACTTTAAAAATGAGATTACTGATAAGCAAAATGCAGCATTTGTTATAGAATCATAGAATCGTTTAGGTTGGAAAGACCCTTAGGATCATCAAGTCCAACCGTAAACTTAACACTGCCATGTCCCTAAGCACCACATCTCCATGCCTTTTAAATAGCTCCAGGGATGGTGACTCAACCACTTCCGTGGGCAGCCTGTTCCAATGCCTAACAACCCTTTCAGTAGAGAAATTTTTCCTAATATCCAATCTAAACCTCCCTTGCCACAACTTGAGTCCATTTCCTCTTGTCCTATCTCTGGTTACTTGATAGAAGAGACCAACAACCACCTCACTACAACCTCCTTTCAGGTAGTTGTAGAGAGCGATAAGGTCTCCCCTCAGCCTCCTTTTCTGCAGGCTAAACAACCCCAGTTCCCTCATCCACTCCTCATAAGACTTGTGCTCCAGGCCCCTCACCAGCTTCGTTGCCCTTCTCTGGACACACTAGCACCTCAATGTCTTTCCTGTAGTGAGGGGCCCAAAACTGAACACAGTACTCAAGGTGTGGTCTCACCAGTGCCAAGTACAGGGCNGGCACTTGGCCTTGTTGAACCTCATTCAATTGGCCTCGGCCCATTGATCCAGCCTGTCCAGATCCCTCTGTAGAACCTTCCTACCCTTGAGCAAATCAACCCTCCCTCCCAACTTGGTGTCATCCGCAAACTTCCTGAGGGTGCACTCAATCCCCTCATCCAGATCATTGATAAAGATATTAAAGAGAACTGGCCCCAGTACTGAGCCCTGGGGAACACCACTTGTGACCCGCTGCCAACTGGATTTAAGTCCCTTCATCATAACCCTGGGCTCGTCCATCCAGCCAGTTTTTACCCAGCGAAGAGTACACTTGTCTAAGCCATGTGCTGCCAGCTTCTCAAGGAGTATGCTGTGAGAGAGGTCTTACTGAAGTCCAGGTAGACAACATCCACAGCCTTCCCCTCACCCACTAGGTGGGTCATCTGGTCATAGAAGGAGATGAGCTTGGTCAAGCAGGACCTGCCTTTCATGAACCCATGCTGGTTGGGCCTTATCCCCTGGTTGTCATGCACATGCTGTGTGGGCGCACTCAAGATGAAACGTTCCATAATCTTCCCAGTACTGAGCTCAGGCTGACAGGCCTGTAGTTCCCCAGATCCTCCCTCTGACCCTTCTTGTAAATGGGCATGACACTGGCAAGCCTCTAGTTGTCTGGGACCTTTTAAAGCAGATCTCAGCAATTTCTGAATGTGCTGCTGTCAAACTGAAAGTGGTAGATGGCTTTGTTTTGCTCTGTAGTTAATAAATTATCAACATGCCAACAGCATAAGATATACAAATAGTTTGGACTGGCACTTTGTTGTGCTGTACAGACTGTAACCTTTTAGACATTGTGGCAATAGGAACACCAGAAATAAAATGTACATCAGTACCAGACATGCTTTTCCTCACAAACTCTCTTAAACATCTTGTCTTTGGCAGATAACAATTCACTGACAGATTCCAGCAAATGCACTTTCCAATGTAGTAGGGATGAGTTCACAATAGCACAGTTTGTACAGCTGTTAAATTGATGAATCATATTTAAGCCATGTTTTGTTCTCTTGGCCTCTAGCAGCTTCTGAATGTTCCCGGCATTCTCACATTTCCAGATGTTATGGACTAGGCTGACTTTCACCCAGCAGAAGACATGTAGACTGGTGTACATTATATAAAATTATAAAATATGCCTTAAATGGGATTTAATTGCTGTAAATTTCTCATGCTGTTATTTTGCCTTTTTTTTTTTTTCTTGGCCTGAGTATATCCTATTTATTTCTGCTAAACTTTAATTCATTCCTGTACTAAGAGAAAGAAATTATAACAGGCCCAAAGCTTTAATACTCTGTAAAAAGGAGTAGTTGATTTGCCTAACAAAGTCATGTATAGAAGAGTCTGCTTTACCAATCAACAGTACATCGTTGCATCACTGCTTGCATAATGCTGATCAGATATTTGGACTCCATGTTTTGTGGCAATCTTAGCAAGCTATAAACTGTGCCCTAGCATTCTTCACCTGCTATGCCTGCATATGAAATACTGTAGTGTTTTTCAAAGTTAACGTTTAGTGCATGTGGATCAGTAACCAAGCCTAAACGTTATTCATGAGGAGTAAATGTGAGCTCTGCCTCCCAGCTGGCAGCTTAAACCACTGCTGCAGGAAACAGTTTTGGGCTGAAATGGAGTAGGTGAGCTCAAGCAGACCAGTGACGTTGTTTGAGAAACCATGGGACAGTTTAAGCCACCTGTCCCCAGATTGGGTCTGCTGTGTGGTGAGGTATGCATGTGCCAAGTGAAGCAGTGGGAAGGAATAAATCATTGTTTCTGCTGAACTTGGAAGCTATGTGGATGGAGCAAGCATGTATTAGTGTACATAGTTGAGATAAGATGGATCATGATCTTTAAACTGAAAGAGGGTGGATTTAGATTAGATGTAAGGAAGTTCTTTACTGTGAGGGTGGTGAGGCACTGGAACAGGTTGCCCAGAAAGGTTGTGGATGCCCCATCCCAGGAACTGTTCAAGGCCAGGTTGGATGGGGCTTTGAGCAACCTGGTCTAGTGGAAGGTGTCCCTGCCCACCAGGGGGGGTTGGAACTAGATGCTCTTTAAGGTCCCTTCCAACCCAAACCATTCTATGATGCATAAGCATGGTGTACCTGGGCTCCAGATTAGGATGCTAGCTGGATGGATACATGCTCTGTGTTCTCTTTCCCTCATTTTCTGCTCTGTGTACTGTCATACACCTCTGTATATAGTTTTAAGATCCACAGCTCACCTGCCTAAAAGTGCAGCAACAAAATTTAAAGCTGCAATTCTGTCTATCCAGAGGAAGCTTCTTCCCTTTAAAGCTTCATAAAAATTTCTTCTTTGGGGACATGAGAGAAGTATGAAAGTTTGAGTGAATATGTACTTTGATGGTTTACACTCTTCTAAAATACGAAAACATTATTTATTTATGGTAACAGAGCATGATAGGTCAGGAGCAATGGATAGCGTTCCAGATGAAAAAGCTGGTGCTGTGCGCCTCTCTAGGCAAGAAATCTGAGAACCCCCAAAACTATTAATGTTCTTGTATTAGTTTTGCCCCTCTCTGAGAGTTTCCTTATCACCATGCAGCTGTGTGAGCCGCTTATATTGAAGACACTCAGGTAGCTACCAATATTTTTGGCATTCTGAGAAAATAGAGCACAGATGTCCTCTTTCTCTGTGGCACTGCAGTGTAGGGCAGGGCTCCCACTACTGCTGTGTGGAGAACTCATAAGGATTGTGGGTCTGAATCCAGATCCCTTTGCACAGGACTAAAAAATTTCTGAGCATTTTAATGTCCACAGGTCCACTAAAGGGACTGGGTCATGGTACTGTTTTCATCAGAAACAGAAACATGACGTGGGAATAGATAACATGGGAATAGATTCTCTGCTCTTTTTCTGTGCTGCAAAAAAAAAGCAGAGATTGGCACATCTTCTAGCTAATACAGCCACCTTTTTATTTCCCATTTCTTCTCTGTTTCTTATACTGGTGGCCTGTCGGGGACAGAGCATGTTAAAAAAGCACACAGTGTTCTGACTGTCCTCAGCTCTCTGGCAGCTTTTGAACTTTTGCCAGCTTCTCTTTGCCAGCTCCTGAGGCCACTCTGAACTGCAGAGGTCCTGGGGTTGTGACCAGATTTCTGGCTGAACTTGAAAGTTGGCAGAGAACTGACCTCCTAAAGTGTGTGTTTGGTAAACAATGTGAAACTTCAGTAATAATTTTAAATGCATTAAATGGATTCTCTTGGTTATTGTGGATGCACTGCAGTGTCTCAGCTACCAGCACACCTCTGTCACTGGAATACGTAATACTGATTTAAATTTTTGTCTGCCCTAGGATAGTACTTACCTCATCTGTCATGGTGGTTGCCTCTGTGCAGGGACTTTCTATAAAGAGATACAGCGCAGGGCACTACTACACCAGCACTTTCTCAGCAGTTCTTCCCCTGCTCTCACCCTGCTTTATTTCACTTACCAGTGGACAACCTCCAATGTAATGGAGCAGCATTGCAGCAGAGGTTCTGCAGTAACTCCTGTCAGTGCAGAAGCCTGCAGCAGTCTTTCGTATTGTGTGCTAGTGCTGAATGTGAATGACTCCTGCTGTGATGCTGGAGTTGCAGGAATTCTGCAATGTAGTCCTTGCTAGTAGTCAGAAAGCAAAATGAAATCAGACTGGTCAAAGAAAGGATTGATCCAGACACGCTCTTCTCTCCCCTGTAATAACTTTAGCTGAAAATGAAAAAAAAAAGGCAAATTAGGGATTGATTCTAAATGAGGGGTGTAAGAACACAGGACAGGTTCACAATGCATATTTCTTACACTGCAAACAATGCTGGACGTTGGGACCCTGATCTCTTTTTATCCTTCTGTGGGAGAAATAGTTCCACTGAGCTATTTTGCTTTTGCTCCAGACCATCACTGGCATTACTGGAGATCCTATACCACAAACAATTTCCTTCAAGACCGGACAAGCTTTAGCAATGGCTTTTCTTTAGCATTGCCAGTTTCTGTGTCTTATGTATGTCACATCTATAGCCAATTTCCCTGGCTTTCTGACCTGCCTTCAGACTGTTAATGGGGCTCTTAACAGGGCTATGGGCCCTACTACTAGCAGCTGTGAGGACTAGCAAGGCGAAGCTATTGTATATATATAAAAGGTACTTAGAAAATGCATTGTGAGAGAAGAAGGCAAGCCTTTTAGAGTCCAGTCATAGCCTTCTGTTTTCTTCTTCAGTTTCCAAAATTCAGTTCACTTCCTGATCTTTGAATCATGCGCTTTATTGTTGACATTCCGCATCCAACAGCAGAGTCAAGGGATCTTTTAAGGGAGAATATACCTACCCAGCCTGTGGCTGGTGTGATATTATGGTGGAACGGGCCAGTGAACAAAGATTTCTAGCAGGAAGAAAGTGATTTCAGCGCTATCAGGGGAGGGAGTATATTACTGTCTGATTAAATATATTTGCTGAGTGACAGAGGGAAATGCAAAAGGCAATCTCAGGGTTGCCTGGCAGATGCTTACCTTAACTACATCACAAATATTTCTGTTAGATATGCTCCTAATGGCAAGCAGTAGCAGGTGCAAATTATTGCTCACAATTTTCCCATGTGGTAGGCAAGTGTATTTCTTCATTTTGCCAAGGAGAAAGCAAAGCTTCAATGGCATAATCAAAGTCTCAGTGCAAGCAGGAGATAAACAGTGAAGTTCCCTGGAGATACTTGGATGTCTAATTTTTTTCCTTTTTGCCTTTCACACTGTCTTCATGACCCCTTACAGCTTCTGAGATAGCAGTGGAGTCGCTGTGCTCCTCAGTTCTGCCAGGGAAGGATCTTCTGCTGATGAGCTCCAGCTGGCATTGCAGACTGCCCTTTTAGCCATCCCAGCTGAAGAAGAGAAATTTACTAATGAAATCTAAATGGGCATAACTATCTCAAATGCATGTTAAGTTGGGATCCTATTTTCATTTTACTACTGAAGTGGCTTATTCTACATTCTCATTCCATGTCCTATTGGCAGTCCCTATTTTGCACAAGGTGTTTACAAATTAAAAGAAAAACTAGAATAAAATGAAAAGAATTTGAAATGCAAGGGAGAGGGCGATAAGCTTCCCTGTCTTGTGAAATCTTTTGTGTTTAAGTAAGTCTAACCAGACACTTCTGGCTTCTGGTGAGATTTATCACATCTATTGAGTTTCCTGAAGCTTTCCAAAACTAATGATATTGGATCACTTGGCTTGTAAATCAGGACTTCCCTCATCTAGATGGCTGTTCCCGAAAAGCTTGAGTAAGATCACTGTACCTCAGTAGAAACCAGATTTTAATTCCTTTCCAGTACAGGATAAGGTGCTGTGAACCAACACTGGTATTTTCTACTGCCTCTTAAAGTTTCTGAAGATAAGCTATCTCCAGATTAATCTGGAAAAAGTCCTTCTTTTCTTTTATATTCTGATGTCAATTGGAGGAGAGGTCTAAAATACAGCTAATTTACATATGTTTTTGAGGTGGGTTTTTCTTTTAGTCCCTACTCTAATTTATCTGAAATCAGCAGAAAATCTCCTCTCTTGCTTACTGTTGTTGCTGAGAATGTGATTTGCCACGAGTGTGATTTACCACAAGGAAGTATACTTCATTATCTGCAGTGAACCAGGGCCACGACCATAAATTTGAATTGCAGATGTCACGTCTTCTGTGGTAACAAATTCTGATACCATAAATGCTAAACTGTGCAGGATCAAACAGACAGAAAAATTAGCCTGCAAGTGGCACTTTTGTCTTACTCTAGGATGTAAAGTGATTATTAGAGACTGTGCTTTTTATAAATGTTATTTTTAAAATGTTTTGTCCTTCTGAAAAGCCTACAGTGTTGGCAAACCTTCACCATGTGTACACAGACTTCTTCCCATTGAAATGTGTATTTCTCACTACTTTCTTTTGCAAGTCAGCCATGTCTTCCTTGTGTTTGCAAAGCTAACAAAGCATCACAGCATTTTAGAGCCTGTTTGAAAACCTTTAACAAACCTGAAGATACTTCTGTCACTGTGCTTCCAGAACATGAACCCTTACACTGACAAGCAAAAGTCAAAAAGGCAAAAACTGCATGGAAGACGCATGGAAGTGGAACAGATACTAAGCAATCAGGCATAAGAAATCAACAGAGTGACTTGCCTTTAAAAAGCATGAACTATAGGAGCATTATTTTTCTCCATCATGAATTTGTAAGGTCCATTCATTACTGTTTCCTGTAGCTTTCATATTAATAATTTTTTTTTTCTTACCATCCCATCCACTGTGTGGCAATTTGGCAGGACTTAGTGTCAACAGCCTTCCTTTTAGGGTTAGAGAAGTTATGCTATGGAAACTACACTGTGTGGTAGGTAAGAAACGTTGTGGAAGGACAATCTCCAAAATATCCTGATGGGAAAACTAGTCTACGATGGAGGTAATGATAAAAGGTATAAAGAAGTAGATCAGAGTTTGTTGAGTGCTTTCAGTAAAAATGTTGCTGTGCTCCATATTTGGAGCTATGAATGCATGCCATAAAGGGACTTACTTTTTCGGTCTTACTGTGGTGTTACTGCTTTGCAAACAGGGCATTCAATTTGCATCGTAGGCAAAGGCAGTGTATTGTGTTGGTAATCTATTCAAAGCTGGTTTTCTACTCCTGTACAGAAGCAAAGCTGCCTTCTATACATGCTGCCAAACTAGTATTTCATTAAATTAATAGAGCTACAGACTCAGGTGACTACTATTGTAGTTTAACGCTGATCCTGCTGCATTTTCAAGTTTGGGTAGTGGCATATCATACTTGTGCAAGGCTTTCTGGTAACAATTGTTTGAAGTGTGAATTGTTCAGAAGGCACTCTAGTACAATGTAGTGTCACAGTACTGAAGAATGTAATTCTCGTGGAAGAGCTATCTAATGCACATTTGAATTACATTAATATCTTGTGAGTAGTGAGAGATGAGAGCATCAAATCATTTATATTCAAATCAGTCATTAGAGGACTGCTGTATGGGATATTGTACAAGTGTTCATCAGTGTATTCTATAAAAGGCAACTGGAATTTTCAGCATATTCATAATGACTGCACAAGCATTTTTTTGTCCTGTGCGACATGCTGACACAGAGATACAGAAAAAAGGTCAGTTGCACAACTGTATGAAAAATGAAACAAATGGCTCCATAACTAAGACCTAATAAGTTTTGTTGTTTCACATGAAATCCATCTACCAAACCACACTCCTGCCACTATGGCTTATATTCAAGATCCCGTCAGCATTTACCAAACCCCTGCCCTTTTAATGTTATCTGTCAGGAAAAAGAACAAGTTTATTTTTTCCCCTAAGTGTAGGATTCATGCCACTTTAGTTGTCCCTACTGAAACCATTCTGACCAGCAGATGTTAATATTCTACCTGAGCGGAAGTGGGATCTTTATAAAATTGGAATTTGCTCTAATGCACGTAGCACTTGTTTTCAGTCATATAAAATATGGAGATCCCAACTGTAAAACAGGACATTGTTAGGTGTAGAAAAGGTCCGTATATTTTTGATGCACAAAAATGTTTTCATGACATTTTTTCCCCTACCCAGAAAATATTTGTATGTTGACTGTTATTTTTTCATGAAAATATATTGATATTTTAATGATAATTTTATTGTAAGGCTTTTGGGAAGCAAGATGGAATAGGTAAGCAACATTAGAAAGATAAGGCATGATCACAAAATAAATAATGCTGTCTGTGGTATCAGATTAGGTTTTGATTCTGGACTGAACTGGACTAGGACGACACATAGTATTACTGTTTTGAAAGACAACTTAAAGGGCCTAATTTTCATTCTGTTGTAAAGCAAGAACCCAGATGCTGAAACCTTGACTCAAATGACATGGCAAAGGAGACTGTTGTTTTCTGGCTAGCTCTAGCTGTTAGCTGGTGATGTTTCTGACTGCTGCTGAATCTTTAGCACAAGAGCAGATCCTCAGCTGATCTAGCTGGCGTAGCTTCATGACCTAGGATAATCAAATCTGGCAATCTTAGAGCATGGTGGAATGGTAGCCTTAATGAAATACTTTAACAGTTGATTTGGAGGGTGGATATAACTGGGCTGAATAATATCTCTAAATTTAGTTAATACAGTGATGACATAGATGTGGGCTCTGTTGCAAATTTTTAGGCTGCCTTTTTCAGGCCCACTCCTCCCACCTGACCACCTTAGATTATGGCCTTGCAAAGGGGGCTTAATATCCTCTTCTGAGTAGATTTCCGCCATCTACCCTAAGGGGAAAGAACTGTCGAGGGTTTAATCTTTTAATATTTTTTTTTCTTAAATTTGAATCCTTAATTTGAGTTGTTATTTCTGACTGCTGAGTGGCTGTGGCCTTCAGGAAAAAAACCCACTATTTAAATTTTCAGGTGGGATTTTTGTTCAGCTGCTCTTTTCCTGTGGTCTGTCAGTGCTTCTCCAAGCCAGATTTTTGTCTGGGTAATGGAGGTGAAGTTACTTCCTTGAGGGCCTATGATGTAACTGCCTTGCAAGAAAAATCACCCAGCTCCTGAAGGGCTGAATTCTTCACAGCTCATGTCTCTCCTTTGACTGGCCTCTGTTGTCTGTAACGGTACTTGACCCAGAGCTTTACAAATGAATTTTCTGCTTGGTACATAGTTTTGTTAGTCACCTTAAATGAGTGACTCATGATGGCAATTGTGAGGCTAATACTGACAAAATGGAAATGGAATCATGTTTAGGAAAGGGGGATGACCTGCCTTTTTGACTTTGCAGTGACCACTGCAGCAGACTACAGAGCTGCACTATTTAGAGTGCCGTACATTCCCCAGCTAAAGTAATAATGAATATGGAGGAAGGAGTGATTGCTATGGTTTGTAGATGTGAGATAGGATTTTTAGGGCATCTGTGGGGATGATATGCCATGTCTTTGCAAATCCTCATCAACTATGAAAATATCTCAAAGTGATGAAAAGTCAAGCTACAGCTAAAAAGGGCTGGAACATTAATTACCTTTGAGTGCTTTTTATCCTTAGAGTTGAACTTCAGTTATTCAAAATCTGTTTTGAATATTTAAGTACAAGCATATTTGCATACTGTTGTTTTCAGGGACCTGAAATCTTTGTGGTAGAAAGCTCCTGTGCAGATTTTGCTGTATCATTTGTAGTAGGAGGTCCATTTGCAGAAGATTCATTCATGGATTGGTGAAGAAAGGTTCTGGTCTTTTATGCTTCCTTTGTTACCATTTTTCACAGAAACTGCAAATGAATAGCACCTTTTAGGACATTGAATCTATCCCTTGTCCACTGCAGAATTGTTCCTAACACTGAGTTTGAAATCTATGGTATTTCGTGGCACTTCACTAATCTCTGTAAGGCACAAGTTCAGTCATACAGACCACAGAAACACATCTGCATTCAGATTAATTACAAAAGAGTGTCTGTGTGGATTTGCACATTTCTTCTGAATAGGAAAGAAGGGATAAATAAAGTTCTTTTTTTCAGGGTGTTTCATAGTATTGATGTCTCATTAATGCACCATTTTGGGTATTAATTTGCAAGGAGCTGACAGAAAACAAACAGAGCTGACAGCCATTTCTTATTGCACAGATAATTATAGCCTGCATTAGTAAGTACTTGGCCATGCTGCACTTGCAGCTTTGTTGGATTGAACTGGAGTGAATTTGAAATTAATCCAATGTCTGGATTTTATTAACAGCACGTGGGTAATTGACTGTGGGTCTTCCGCCTTTATAGTAAAAGAAAGCTATAGAAAAGTTAACACAGTGGTTGAAACCAAGAGGAAAAAAAAGCAATTTTGCTTTCATTATTCCTTGTTTATTGCAGGAGTCACTTCACTGAAATCAGTAGTTACACTTAGTTAAACAGTCTACAGATGATTCAGAGGCACCTAGGAATGTTTGTAAAATTAAATAGTATTCAAAAGGCTAAGAATGGGTAGAAAACAGAAAGTCATATGCCTAATGAATTTCTTATGACAAATACCAGCCCAGTGAAAGATGAGTACATTCACTGGATCATATGCACCTGACTTAGTTGTGGAATTACACCACTAAAACACTTTGTGACTGACAATGCAATTGCTAACATCCATTTTGCATGGTGCTGCATACCAGTTACCATTCAAATCTGTTACTGTCACTTTTACTGACAGCAGAGGGAAACTCAGTTCAATGTGTTCCACTGAATCAGGGAAATGAAATGGTAGCACAAAATAATTTTCTAATTAGTTTTCAAACTGAGTATTTTATAAAATAATGGAGTATTTGCTAAAGGCATGACACCAAAGTTCCCTTTCATTCTTTCTAATAGATGTGCCAGCTGGGTATTTTATATATGACTCGTGAACCTCAAGCTCTTGCATGGTGTGAACGTAGGGTTTTTTGTATCTATCACTTTTATTTATAAACTTGATTTCTAATGGTGAAGGTCTGTCTGTGGCAATCAGTATGTTTCTGAGAGTTCTCTGGAGTGGGTGCCTGTTGCCTTCTGGGTGGCTAAAGTCAGGCCTTGGGAGCTTCTTCTTGCTCTGTGCTTAGGCATTATGATTACCCCTGGTGTTTCATTGATATAGGCTGGACAAAGCAGCTGGGGCCATTTTTCAGCTCTGATGAGAAATTTTTTAGTGCCTTAATTCTTTCCCCACTTCATTCTATCAAGTCACCTTCTTTTTCATCAGCACACACAACCATGGATATTTCTGTCTGCTGAATACAGATCTGTCATTGTTGATTAATTGCTTGATAAGGTCCAAGATACAGATATTAATTCAACAGAGAAACAGAGGTGTGATCTTGGCAAAGGCATGATTGATAGTATGTACTTCTGACATCGGCAGAAGATTGGGTCTCTGAGAGTTAATCAGTAATATATTATTTTCCAATTGTTTGACTTAAGTTAAAGTGTGCTTGAATTAAGTTTTTCAGAAAGAATAATATGTCTGACTGTTGTACCAACTTAGAGGAAAAAAAAAAAATTTCCCCAGGAAAACACGGTGGCTAGATTTTTCAGTTATTGCTGAATCTGTTTATTGTTCTTTTTTTTAACTGCAGAAAGTGAGTGAAAAAGTAGGAGGTGCAGAAGGAACCAAGCTAGATGATGACTTCAAGGAAATGGAAAGGGTAAGTCTAAATAAAGATGCATCTATTCATTATTACCATTCATTTTTCCTTTCTAGGACAGGAATTTCAATCACTTGAATAGTTTTGAAAGACTTAACTTCTATTCAGCAGGACTGAACTTTCTGTTTCTTCTTTTTGTTTTCTACCCACGGCATACATAATATATGGCACTCTTTATAATGCCAATATTTCATTCAGAGGTTGAGGCTGATGTCAGCTACAAATTGGTTTCAGTTAAGCCATTGTAGAGGATCTCTGAAAACAGAGAGTCTGTCTACAAGATGGTAATTTCAATGGCAAAAGGTGCCTGTCATTCTCAGCACCTTGAGCATCAGTCAAGAGGAGCAAGAGCTGTCTGCCAAAGGGGGTTGACAGTGGCACTGTGGTATTCATTCATAAGTTCAGACATCCTGTTAGGCAGCCTCCACTGGCAAAGTGCCTTACGTAGATGCAGCTAACCGCCCAACTGACTGCTTGGTGAGGCTGGCAGTGGTAGCACTGAGTGTTTCTATGAAGGTGGGGGGAAAAAAAGCCACAGGTGTGTGTGGTGGTGATAATATTTCAGTTGGAAGGATCAGTAGGGGTAGGTTTTTTTCTGGCTTCAACTTTGAAAGTTACTATCAAATCTTGTAGCACAAGCTACTGCTAGGTGACTTGTAGGGTAGGTATCTGATACATAACCCTGATCAGGAGAAACAGAAGCTATTTATCTGTACATTTGTATAGTGAGATGAGGAAAAAACCTTGGATGAAAAATAAAGGAAAAGGGCATATCATTTGACCTTCTTACAGCAAAAGTACTGCAGAGTTGGTTTCTCCCCTTCCGCTCAGCTTCCCTTTGAATGTGCTGCAAGTATAGGCACTGCTGTCAAAACTGGAAGATGTTAACAGATTCAGAAAAGCAATGCAAGATTTAGAGTGGAAAACAGGACACTGCAACAGCCAGGTGTGAGTCCTATGTAGTGCTCGTGTGCAGCGTGGGTTGGCAGTCCAGGAGATAAGAGCACTGAGAGTTGAGAAGAGAATGGAGTAAACTCATTGGTTGTCTTCACGCTCCCTTCCTGGCCCTGTGTCCCTTGCCAGCTTTTCTGCAGGTGGTGGACATGCTCCTTCTGCCTATCTCTGGCTTTCTGTTCCCTTGCCCCCCACTCTTCTCTGCAGCCTTCTAGCCATTTCTGCGGCCCCTAAAGGGCAGTTCAGCTACTTATTCACCCAGGGCTGGCAGATCTCTTCTGCTTCTTTGTGTAAAGCATAGAGCAAGACCTGGCAGATGGCAGTGGCAACAGGAAACAGGAAAGACATCAGTCACAGCAAGCTGCAACCAACCCATCCCAGGTGTTCTTTTTTTAAATAGGAATTTGCCATTATGGTAGAGGAGTTCACCCTGTGGGACACAAGCTACCCTGCAGAGAAATGCAATATGTCTTCATAAATGCAGAGTACAGGACAGGTTATGGGGATCCCCAAATCTGCCAAAGCAGTGTTTTTTCTTTGAGGCGTGATTCTGAGAGGGAGAGTAGTTGCATACTTTGCTACATGCAGCTTAGGAAGCTGATGCAGAATACTTCTCAACAAAGCAAGAATTCCTATTACAGTAGAAAAAAATAATGCTATTCAGTTCTAAGTATTTTAAATTCCTAAATATAAAATAATTGTTCATGGCGTCAGCCAGGGGAACTAAATGGTCAGTGCATGCATGCTGATAGGTTTCTTGAAATTGGAAACTGAGTGATACCTAGTCTTCCTTACCCCAATTTTACCAGACCTCACTCTGAAAGAGGTAGACAGCTCATTTTATCATTGGTGGTTGGTTTTGATTGACATCTGCTTTCCCCTCATTTTGCCAGTTATTAGGGATCAAAGATGGCTAATTCTTCAAATAGTTTTCAGTGACCATTCTGTCAAAAAGTTTTCCCTATTGTGGACACTTCCCAGGGTGATATAAAGTATCAGCACGATACAATGAGTCCTATCAAATTCCTAACACATCCTCAGGTACTCTGTACTAATGGCCTCACTTGAGAATGGATATGCTATAAACTGAAATGGTGGACTCATGCTTTGGTAGTTTTCCAGGTATTATCACCGTTCTGGTACCAGGGCTGCTCTCAGGGACACAAAAATAAAATTATAAGAAGAGTTAAAAGAATTTATAAGAACAAAAAGAAGAGAGAAAAACATTTTCCTTTTGTCTAACATATTTTTTCATGTTTCTTTTTGTTTAACCCTCTGTCCTTTAGAAAGTGGATGTTACCAGCAGGGCAGTTGTGGAAATAATGGCAAAGACGATAGAGTATCTTCAGCCCAATCCAGGTAACGTAATTTCAAAGTCTCAGAGTACTTGCAGCACTTTTTGAAAATACTCTTTCTCATCAATATATAGCATGACAGATCTCATCCTCACTGGTGCAATTTAACAGAGAATTGGTGAAGTTATCGTGAAGTAAAAGCCAGAGATGAGTACAGGCTTCTGTGTTAGGTTGTCAGAGGGAATGGAGACTGGCTTTGGGAGGCCTCTTTTCCTTTTGTGTTGTCTTGCTTTAGGTAAGGGGGCAGCATATGCCTAGAAATCAGGTGTGTTTACTTGCAGGCATCTGAATGTCAGCACTGTGAGCATGGTGGGGCTCCCTGGGAGCTGGAGAGGGCTGTGGACTCCCCAGGGGTGGCAGGGCAGAGCCTGGCAGTCAGTGCCCATCCCGCTGCTCCAGCCCAGAGCAGAGCATCCCAGGGGCTCTGGGGCAGCAGCAGCCCTGGGCACCAGCCACCTCCCTGGGTATGGGTATGGGCCGAGGCCAGGCAATCAGCCCACAGGTGGGGATCAGGATCAAGCATGGTGAGGGTGTCTGCATGAAACATCTTTTTCTCCTACTGTTCCAATCATTTACCCTGTGTGAGGGAAAAGGACCAGGCAGTCCTTGCAGACCACTGGAAGAAAGACAAAGTTCTGAAGCAACTTCCTCCAGGGCACAGGAAAGGATGTAACACCTTTCACCTGGTCCTCTAGCGATTTCCCATCCTCATTAGAGTTACTACAAAAAGGAGGGTGGAAAAGCTGTTGATGCCAAACTGGAGAAAAGGGCAGATGAACGGATGTAATCAGAGATGACTAAATTGAACCTTCAAAATAGAAATGAATGCTTGGTTTCACTGGGGAGATGAAAGAAAGGTTTTGTGATTGGGCTGATGGAGAGCTACATGGTCCTTTCTTGCCAAAGGATCCTCTCAAGGAGGGGTGATCTGGAGCTGTTAAAACCAAGTAAACCATTAAATTCAAGAACTTGGAGATTTCCATAGAGATCTAGGAACATAAGGGCTTTGATACTAGCATAAGTCAATGCGAGCTTCATTGATGGTGTCAATGGAGTTATGCTTGTATAAAATTAGCATGAAGGTAAAATGAGGCCTCTACCTACCATATCTATCTCAGAGTTTCATGGAAGTACAGACCAAATTCACTCATTCACTGTGAAGAATTTCTTTCCTAATAGCTGGAAACAAATTTGAACCAGTGTGAAATATTTTAACTCCAGTGTGGTAGGATGAAGGACTGTTGCTAGTATAGCTTAACTGGTGATATTTTAATGTTAGACTACAGAAGAAAGGAGGATAATTTGATGATGCTGCCAGTGGATTGAAAAAAGGAGGAATAATATTTATGAGTTCCAAGAACTGCTAGAGAGAAAATAATGATGACTAGAACGGTTTCTATGTCAACAGATGAAATACTGTTTATGACTTGAGTCCACAGCTTCATTGCTCATTGTCAACAAGCACTCTGCAGGAAAAGCAATATGATTGACAAACATTATGGGGCTAGTGATAAAATTGTTAACTGCTGTCAAGCTGCTGTTGTGAAACATTGTATAGACTGAGTAATAAGCTTTGGCTGCTCAGCCTGTCTCTGGCTGCCTTCCTGACACATCTGAGTGATTATGATTGCTGTGAATCATGAAGGAGGCTCACAGCAATGGCAGAGAGCAAAATTTCTGGAAATAGCTAAGGATGTGATTTCAGGCACCTCAGGCTGATGTAAGTTTGCAGTGCTGCAGGAAAGAGCGGTTTCCATACTCTAGCTACATGCTTGTGGCATGTGCAAGTAGGATCAGAAAATTAAAATTGTAATAGACAGGAGGAAGATTTACTTTCCTGCATATCAAATAAGATCACCTTATTCATTCCACAGCTGGGCAATGGGTAACAGATGGAGTAAGAGGAAAGGAGCACTGACTCTCTTCAGCTCTCACCTGATCTTAGATTGTTTTATGCCAATTGCAAAAGGGCTCCCTACAGTGAGAAGAATTGCATGGAAAATTATTCCTTTTTTCAAAAAAATAAAAAATTTCCTCTTTAAAATTCTCCCTACAACTACATTGCTATTTATCTGGGACACCAAAAATGCTGATTTCCAGAATTTCCTGTTTGCTTTCTCATTTTCATAAAAAATAAAAACATTACATTGGGAAGAGGGGGGAAATTTAATGAAAAAAAGGTCTTTAACAGCAATATTTAGCAGAAGACTGTCTTTAAAAGTTTACCTGGGTTTGGTAGGGAGAAAAGGGTTTGCGACGTAGCATACATTCCTCGATAAGATGTGCCCTGGAAACATCAATATGCTTGGATAACATAGTACTGCAGTGTTAGAGATCAACTGGCTTCATGGTGTTTTGAAGGATCAATAAATTAAGTATGAAGCATTGTCTAACTTCACTAAACAGTTNNNNAGGGAAAAGGATATTAAAGACAAAGGTGAATTTATTGAAAGAGATGCTGGGCTGAAGTTAGTGTGAATGAAAAAGATAGCTTTGTAGACTTCCCAATTACGAAAAAGACTGAAGTGCAACTGAAAATAACTAAAATTGTACATGATGAAGGCTCAAAGACTTTCCATACAGAGGTACATGACCATAATTTCAAGAAAAAGAGGTGCCACATGAACAAGATTGAAAGTACAAATAATGAGCAATTGAACCCACTGCTGAAATTTCTTTCGAAGACTTTTGGCAGTGTTCTTATGATTTGCCATTGCTCTGTTAACACATAAGGTGAATCATTAGTGGCATCATGAAAGTCAATGTAAAGGAAAGGGAGTGCAACTGGGAAAAGAATCAAGTGTTCAGGTCACTTCCATGTGGTGTTTTGTACATCTCTGCCTGTTTTCACTCAGGTTGAAACATAACTTAAAGAAAGCACGTTGCAGTAGCACAGTAAAGCAATAGAAATGAAAGGGCTCAGGATGGGATTTTGAGATTGACTGAGCACAAACTTACCTCTCCTCCCATGGAAGTTACTGGAATCAACTTTAAAAGAAGGAATGAGACCACTGGTGGATGTATTCTACGATTTCCTAGTAAATCAGGATTCTAATGTAATCATTATTAAATGATTAAATGAATCATTGAAGCATGAATTTTTCATGCTTACCTTTCTTCTCTTTATAATTTATTTCTTGTTCTTCCCCTTTCATCTCTCATTCTTTCCTGTACCTTTGGCATTCTACTCTTACTGGCCTGTCCAGAGTATAGCCACTTCATTTTTCATATTCCCTTACACATTTTTTTCTTTTATTTCTGAAAATACTCCCATTTGTTCCTGTTTTAATTCAGTTTGCTGCTTTCATTTCCCCAACTGATTTTGTTTGTGCCTTAGTTTCTTTTGTGCTTTTGTATTTTCCCATCGCCACCATCATTTCGATGCCATTTTTAAAGGCCAGACACTTCATTAAAATGCAATTTCTTATACTGAACAGTCAGACAGTCTGCTTATTGTAGTTTTGTAGTGGGTAGAAACAGAAGGCATCAAGAAAGTCAGATGCTGAAAAGCATGATCTGGTGGCACTCGAGGGTAGTGAGAAAGTTATCAAAACCATAATTACTATATGTTAAAAATATGTTATCCTTTCATAGCTGCTTCTCAGTCAAAATAAGTTCTATACTTGCCTGATTTTCCTGTGTCTTTCTCTGTCTGTGTGGATGCACTTGTAAGCCACAAAGTGAAACATATTAAGCTACAAGAATCATCTCTGGATACGCACTTTCAACAATAAATTAAGTGCAAAAGACTTGTTGACTTCAGTCTGCTAGTGTTTTGTTTTGTTGCAGAAATTTGTGCAAGGTCAAGTTTTGACCAATGAAATCTGGACACGAACAGTGTGAGCTACTAATGTTTTGTAAACAGAAATACTAACTCATAAGAGCAACTAACAAAGTCAAGCCTTTGCAAGGAGGAAGGTAGAGGCATTCATAGCTGCCTTCCTGTAGAACACACAATAATGTAGGTAGAAACACCCACTGGGTCAGCTTTGCTGGCAGTAGGATATAGCTGGCAAAATTTGAAGTCAAGTGCCATTAATTAATTAACTCTCTGCAGGCCATTCACATTCTGCAGTTGCAAAATTTCACTAAACCACATCATCAAAAAATTAGTTCTTTTATGTTTGCTGTCTTTGTTTTCATCAATTATGATTATTGTGTGATTTCTTCTGATCTGCACTTGTATATCTGAAATAAAATAAAAGCTAAAGTACAGCTGAAAACTGTATTGAAGTAGGAGTTTCCCCAACTCCCCATAAAAAGCAAAAAGTGTTTCAAAGGTTGTTGGGCATCATGTTTGGGGACATATGTTTTATTTAATATTCTACAACAGAAGAACTTTCAAATGTTTAAAAAATGTGGGGCACCACAGGTTAATCTTGAGTGTACCTAGTCTGGACTTTTTCTTGAGAGGAAGGCTGGCTCAATCTGCTATCCATCTGGTACCCAAGGATTTTAAGATTAAGACTTTGGGGATTGCTTCAAGATTTTTCTACCTGAGTTGTAGCACATGTCAAACATGCTATCTTGGGAGTGTTCCTGGGCTTTCTTCCATCCAAGTCATTTCAAGGGAAGCTTTGACTTAAAGTTCAGGACAGAGCCTCCTCTCTGGCCTACCAGCAGAAGAAAAAAATCAGTGACCAACAACATTTCATTCCTTTGCTCTGAAAATAATTGATTAAAAACAGGGCTTAGTCCTAAACATAGATAATGTCCTTCAAATACATTGTGGGTAATTCAGATAAGTTTAAAAAGTGCATTCTTGTCTGTGTAGTCAAACTATTGCATGCTTGTAACCTCTGTCACTTGCCTGCTTCAGCTTCCAGAGCTAAACTCAGCATGATCAACACTATGTCAAAAATTCGAGGCCAGGAAAAGGGACCAGGTTACCCTCAGGCTGAAGCCCTGCTGGCAGACGCGATGCTGAAATTTGGCCGAGAACTTGGAGAAGAATGCAACTTTGGTAACTTGATTGCTTCCCTTTCTGTTATAATGCAATAAAAATGGTAGTAAAATTTAGTATAACTTTCATTGTTAAAGTGTTGGGTTTTTATAAAGGAAGAACTTCTGCAAGAAGCATCAGAGTTCTGCTTCATCAGACTTCTCCTTTAAGGTTAGTCTAGGCCTATTGAGTATCTTTTACAGATTTGGATTAGAGATTTTTTTCTTGTGGATGAAAGTCAAATTGTTTCCATTTGGACCCATATCCATATAGGCTTAGGCTCTCTGTCATAGATTATGTTACTGGGGATGTGTTGGTATGAAAGATGTACGTGTTCAGAAATCATAATTTTGTCTATGCAAGTGTGCAATAACACCCTTTTGTCCTCAGAATCCTTATAATAAAAGTTACTGTCTTCATTACAGGCAAGGAATAAAGGCTAATAGATTTTTAATAGACTGTGACATTTTTTTCTGACCAAATTCCACATTTTAAGGCACTAGTGAATACTCTTGTCTTACCTGTCAACTGCTCCTCCTTCCCAGTTTTCAGCTACCTGAGTTATAAATGTTAAACTGAGACTTAACATTGTGTTCTTCAACAGTAGAAGTCTCACTAAAAGAGATTACATTCACAACAGGATCCTTTGTCTGATCCTATTTGTGTGGGCTTCTCTGTGGACATTTTTATATGGTAACACAGAGGACCCTCAAATAGGACCGTGAAAATCCAATTTCCTATTTGAATCTTCATAAAATGTTCCTGGCCTAAAGACATTTGCAATGGAAAGGTACTTCCTTGTTTTTTTCATATAATTTACTAGTTATCTTGGCAGATGTAGGTTGATTTGTGCTAAAGACTACTGATTTTTTTTTAATTGGTTGCCTCTCATTTGCTAAGTTTTAAACACATTTTTAAAGGGAAAATAAAGAAGTAACGGAATTTAGTTTGTGCAAATTGCTGTATATTGCCTAATGATTGCAGTAGCATGCAACAGAATAGATATGGCAATTATTTTCACATTCTTAACTAATAGCAGATATTGTGGCTGTTTGTCACTCTTCATCTGGGTCTGGCAGGCTCTCTAGTTTTGCAGTGCCTTGCTGGCATCCCCTGCTTGGGAGACAAAGCTACTTCTGATTTCTCACATTTTCACATTTTCAGGTGCTTTGTATTCTTTGAAAGTGGATTTTTTTCCACCAACCTACACCTCAAACCAGGAGGTTATTTTTGAGCTTCTTGCTTTTGTTTTTATGGAGAGGAGGTAAAGCAGAGTGGTAATTTTTGTGTCCCTCAAGTAAATCTTGGAGGAAATCTCAGAAGGGACCTAATTCTTACTGAAGTTTATAATCTTGAGTAGCTGTATGAAGTTGACAGTTTCATCAAAAAAATCTTTCATAAAAAAAAAATCCTGTGAAATTTAAAAGAATTTTTTCATTTGATACTGTCACCAGTCTCTCTGATACAAACAGGGAGACTTAAACTTCCATTAGAGCTATTTTTGTATGCAGTCTAGTGTCTGGTGACGGGAAGACTGGAGCAAATACAGGTAATTCTTTTCTAGCATGTTTGTTTCACCAGCATGAGGAATAAACAGACAGCAAGGTAGTGTGGAGTAGGCTGTCTTGATGCAGCGTGGATCCTTGAGTTCAGCTGTGTTACAAGGCATAAACTCTGGGGGCTGCAGAAGTGTGAAATCCATGTTGCTCTTTCACACGGTGTGTCATACTCTGTTTCTTTCCTAAACTTGAGATTTAAAATTAAATGTTAACTGAAATTTCCATGACAGTTTCATTCTACAGTGATTTGGAACTAAGTTATTTTGAGATAACTGGACATCTTTTCTTTCAGGACCAGCACTTGCAGATGTGGGAGAAGCTATGAAGGAGCTTTCTGAGGTCAAGGACTCCTTAGACATGGAAGTGAAACAAAACTTCATTGACCCACTTCAGAATCTTCATGACAAAGATCTGAGAGAAATACAGGTATTGCCCTCAATGTGGCATTTTAATAATGCCAAATGTGTAGACTGTGTGTATGTTAAAAATTTGTTAGTTGTGTAGCTTAAAATGGGCTTTCAGATTCACAAGATGATCTGATTTTAGTCTCTTCTGGCTTGAGTTTTATTTCTCAGTTCTGTCTGTCTTGTGGATGGCTTAGAAAGGGAAAGATCAAAGTTCTAACATGTTTTGATGGTAGCATCACCAAGTTTAAGCAGGCATGAGCACAGTACTCTAATCCTAGCATTTGAAAGCTCATTTCACTAAATAAATGAACAGATGTTTACATTCCATTTTCTAGTGCATGACATGTGAGGGCATTTCGATTGTTGCCTCTATACTGGCACTACCCTTTTGTCTGTCTGAAGACTGTGTCTGAAACATTCCCAGGAATTTGGAACACAAACACTATTTGCTTTCATGAATTACGTAATTAGTAATCCAAGAACCAGACAGCATTTACAGAAAAATATCTGTTTGCACGCATACTTCTGCAGACATAACCTACCTTTATAATTGTGGAAGTGCCTCCCAATTCAGCAAATGCTTATCTGTATAAGTAACTGTTCTTCTGAGCTCAGTAAGGCTTTCATATTGTTCAATAGGTGTGGAAGAAAGATATCTTAGGCAGTTTGATACAATTTACAAAGCTGACAAAGTTATAAATATCAGATGACAAATTGATTCTTCTTAAGGAAAGTAAACACCTAAAGTAATCATGCTTATGCTGGTAGCATTAGCTTCTGGCCAGCTTGATGTGGCAGCTGCTAAACAGACTGACATATATCAGTTAACAAACTAGAAAATCTTTAATAAAAGATAACATAAGATGCTTTGGTGGTCTGATGGAAATGATAAGAATATTTTCTGTGTTGCTTTGTTTATGAGAACTGTTACACAGGCAAAAATTTACTGACTTGTGCTTTTAATAGAGTGTTCTCTTAAACATCTAGGGAAAAACCATAGTGTTCAGGTAATTCTGCATCAGAATTAAAAAGCTGGAAACTCGCATATCTTTTATACAGGAGGCAATTGCAGTTATCCATTCTGTGTGGCCTTTTTTTAATGTTCAAGGTCTGTTATTTAGACAGCAGTACACCATAGCTTCTTAAATGATTCGTAAAACCACCTATTTCATTGTTCTGTATTTCTCCCTATTGGGGAAGGGTTGATGTACAGTAAGCAGCACATGCTTGCAAATGTATGTGGACTACCTGATTACAATGCAGTATGAGGACAGTTGGGGAACATCCTTTATTCTGTGCTCGTGTTTACGTTTTTGTTTTTTAGCATCACCTAAAGAAAATGGAGGGTCGACGTCTGGATTTTGATTACAAAAAGAAAAGACAGGGCAAGCTCCCTGATGAAGAACTTCGCCAGGCTCTTGAGAAATTTGACGAATCAAAAGAAATTGCTGAGTCAAGCATGTTCAACCTTCTGGAGATGGATGTGAGATATCCCTTGTTAATCTTTGAGCTGAATCTTAAGAAGAGACAGATACTGGTTCAGCAGTGAAGGCAGTCTAAAGCAGTAAAGCTTTATTAAATTAATTATGCCACAGATTCCTGTCACTGTACAATCGGGAAGGACTTACTTCCTTGTTGGACTCAGTGAGAGGCTCAGAAGCTATAGTAATGTACAGCATGCACTTGAAGGACTAATTTTGTAGGTAACTGAGCTAAAGAACATAAATCCTCTGCAGTATTGTTGTGCTTACAAAACTAAAATATCTTCCTTCTTAGAATTATATAAATGTAAGTCATGACTTTTACTTAGCTGTGGTTTTAGGGTTTGAGCCAAGGCTTTTGCTCGAGTGTGTGGGCTGCTGAAAGGATTGGTAAAGATCAGAGATGATGAACTCACAACCCCATGGTCTCTGCTGTAATCAGATGCAATAGCAAATAGCAAAGCCAAAGTTAATATGACTGCTCAAATCTGACTCTGCAGCATATTTTTTCCTTACAGGCTGGTTTAGGATTGAGCATCTATTAGGTTTTTTTAATCTTCTATTTATAATTAATGTTGAAACTGTAAAAACAAGTGAGAAGAAAAAATTCCGTCTTTTGGAGGAAAAAACCATTTCAGCTGACATCTGTCTTACCAAATACGTGGTGAAAGCAAACTAAGTTTAAATATTTCTGTTGAATTAAATGATTGGATTTATTTAAAGTTTAAATACGCACCTAATTTAATTCTTAATTTTTTTACCAGATTGCTGTAGAGGGGCCATAACAAACCTGAAAAAATTTGTATGTTAGAAATTAAATATAGCTGTGCTGAAATGAAAGAAGTGTAATAAGTTTGTAGTTTTAATCCTTGTAGTAACATCCAACCCCATGTGGCCAGATAGTGCTGGTCTACGTTAGACCATTGTGACATTGTGTGTTATGGAAACTGCTAGCATTGCCCACACAAGAGTTTTGGATGTTTTTTCCCTCATGAAGTAGAATGCTATCTGCCTTCACTACAAATATTGTGTATCCAAGAATACATAGTATCTTCCTGTTTTGGTCTCACAGGCCAGAATACAACAGAAGCATGACCATGGTCCCTATGGTTTTGTGCCCCTCACATGCAGGGAGGGAGAAGCTGTATTACGTTCTCATTACAGTCTCATTTTTGCCTTCATAGTGTTCGCTGAATAAGGTAGGTTTGTAGGCTGCTGTTCATGCAAATCAGCCATGGAGATGATCAGTGGAGAAGAGTTGCAGTTACCATTCCAGATCAGGTCATAACCAGACATTGTAATGAACTAAGACTGATATGTTACTATTTATGAATTACAAAGCTGAATCAAGTCTTTAGAGACATAAGTAAAACTGCCTGTGATGTGTCAGTGTGACAGTGGTCTTTACTCACTGTTGCTGAGCTGTTAGTAGTCACCTAAGGTCTGACGTTTTAATGTCAATCCTCAGATTGAACAAGTGCGCCAGCTTTCTGCTCTTGTACAAGCCCAGCTGGAGTACCACAAGCAGGCCACACAGATCCTACAGCGAGTTACTTCTAAGCTGGAAGATAGGTAATGGACTTTTTTAAGTTTGTTGAATTGATTTTTTGTTTTAGAGAGGCAGAAAACCTATGAGTAGAATGCAGCGCTGTTATCTTTTGCAACTTGGTAATTGTATGTTTATGAAAACAAGGGCCATTTCATTAGGCAATCGCAAGCTGAGGGTTGTATGTTTTGGAGATGCATATATTTCTAAGTGTGACTGAATAAGGACTGAGTTCAGGAA
>VYZV01018509.1:830-12248 GCA_013401275.1 Pandion haliaetus | reverse complement strand
TTCTGTTCTCCCAGAGGTGCTACCACCGTCACTGATGGGGTCGGCCTGGGCCAGATTCGGGTCTGACTTTTTAGCGCCAGGGAATCTTCCAGCAGCTTCTTGAAGGAGCCACCTCTGCAGCCCCCTCCCCCACTACCAAAGAAAACCGCGCCACACAAACCCATAACAGCCTGTTAAGAAGAAGTCTGGGTAAGGCACTCTCTGCTACTAGTCAGTATGTTTTTCCCACTCGCCTTACTGCACGGTGGGACAAGCGTCCCTCTTCCACAAGAGGCACGGGATGACCAATTGCCTGTGCCACTGTCTGCAAGTAAGGCAGCTTTTGAAAGTCTCAGAAAATAAATTTGTTAAAAATCATCCTATTCCTTCCTCATGACTTTCCAGGAAGATTCACAAGGAAGGTTTTTTACCACGAAAAAACTTGCAGAACTTGCAGGAAAAATGGTTTGGGTCTGTCAAATTCAGAATCCAGGCACACACAGCCACATCTAGGAAAAATGCCAGCCATACCAAGGCATTGTAGAAGAAAAATGAGGACTATTTCCAAACAATATTCATGCTCATACAGCTTTTTATCTGATTCACACTTAATATCCGAAACAACATTAAACATCTGCAGAAAGCATCAGGTACAAACAAATGCAAAACAAAGCACTTATTTAGGTATTTTCATAATCATTGGCTAATATTTGATAGCCAGCATACTTATAATTTATAAAAACAAGGAAGCATTGGTAAACCACATCACACGAAGTAATGGTATGGCAATGCCACATGCACTACTGCATGCCTTATCCCACCTTATTGCTTCACCAGGTAATAAAGTTTTGCATTAACTGCCTGATAAGAAAAGGTATCACAATATTAGCACAACCCAAGTCAAAGCCTGGAGCATCAATTTGCCAAAAGGTATAATTATGAAAATGCAGTAGAAACATTCTGTATTCCTTTCTCCTTGTATTGGGTTTGTTATCTCTCTAAAAATCAGGAAAGAAATTCTAAAGAACATTGTAAAATTGAATCAAGCAGAAATTACATATAGCATCATTCATATGTTGCTCTTTCTTTCATATGCAGAAAGAAAGAAGAAAGATTTTGCCAAGGGTCACCCTGAACTGGGTGAATACATTTTAGATTTCTATTTTTACAAATTTTAAGAGAGAACACTATATTTTGCATATAAAACAGGAATATATACATTATTTCTACATTCTGAAGAGACTGACATCCAAGTTGTAAGCAACCTACTGTCTGTTCAACAACTTATATCCGATAAATCAATTAACAGTTTCCAGAGTTCATAACTTCCCATCACAGGCATACCAGATCTACACACAAAAAGTTATTCATACCTACATTTTCTTTCTGATCTCTCCTATAGAGATCAGTTATTTAATTATTTTGAATGTCTGATGTGTCCATATGGTCAACTGATTTCTAATGATAAGAAAAACCAAGGCCCCAATAAATAAGGTTGCCAGTCCCCTGATTTGGGGGACATAGTTTCAGCATTAACTCAATTAAATCACACCAGCACATTCAACCACTAACTGGACGTTCTGAATAACTGTGCCGTCAACACCTTACACTGTATCTGGCATTGCGTTAAATTGGCCTTCGGAGGCTAAATGATGTAAGCTACTGTTCTCCAAATTCTCATGAACAGAGACATTTGAGACGGGAAAAAAAAAAAAAAAAATTCTTTCTTCTGTATGCAGACACCCTAGTCTTATCACATGATTTTAGAAGATCACAATTACAACAGGATACAAATACCTTGCAACATTTTCTTAGTTGTCCTCATAAAATCAAGATATGGTGAGAAGAGAAGCACAAGTGCAGTTTGTAAATTTAGAATTAAGATCCAGAAAAAGAACTACTTCCCAGGACCATGGAAGTACTTAACTCCTGTTTGGACTTCAGGAACCGCCCGATATCACATAAAAAGTAGCATGAGGAATTTGAAGCAGATTCTCACCGTGTACTGAACTAATGTGCTAACTAGTAAGCACCACATTCTGTTTTCATTGAATTGAAACTATAAGGAGAGTTAATTTGACAAGGAGACAATGGATCTTCCTGGCTGGTATGGAAGTCTAAAGAGTTTAGGTCCCTACTTCACCTGAATGCCTCATTAAGGCCCACTGGTTATCTTAAACATTCTTAAGAAAACTGCACAGAGTGCACATACATGTGTATCAAGATTTGAACAAGTGTGTCCTGAAAAATATTTTTAAACATTGGATATTAAAACTTATTACAATAAAGATGCAAAAGTGCATTCATAATTACTGTGTCAATACATTTTTGTAAAACTGAACTCCAGCTTTGTGATTAACAAATCAAATCAAGCAACACAGATGGTAATTGGTAAACACGGGGAGTTTCAGACACTAAAATGAATGTACTTATTGTCAAGATGCTGCTGCTTAAAAATACAATCTCACAAAGTGTGTTTGTGCAGTCAATATGTTTTGACAGTTCTCAAAACCTAATCCTTTAAACAGAAACAAGTACAGTGCTTAACATTATCCTAAGAAGTTTAAAGATTAGATTTTCCTATATTTACGGAGCAGTAGAAAACAGGTGTGCTAGTGACAGAGTCTCACAGGTTTACCTCCTAGTAGAAAAAATCCAAATTTTATAATGGTTTTGGACATTCATGTTTATATAGATACTTTATCTTTTATTGGACATTCAATACAAAAATCTCTTCAACCATCTTGCTTCTCAAACTCCAACTCCAAATAGAAGCAGCGGTTCAAAGTTTAGATCTCTTCAAGAGACACCTCTGAAACTCAGGGGGTAAACTCGGTATTTAGACATTTACCGGGAAGCTTCTTCTCAAGCAGTGTTCAAGACAGTATTCTTCTTTCACCTTATCAGATGTAAACATGACAATACAAACTCTCCAAGAGCAAAGAGTGTTGCCTGTCAAATTAGACTAGAAGTGTCTCTTACAACAGTTACCCTATACGAATGTAGCTTCACTCCACTGTGGATTTTCCTGTCAAATCTCACTGTCACTACTCCATGACCATTTCTTTGATAGCAACACACAAAGATGCTCTGTCCCAGGTAGCTGTCAATTTGCTCCACAGAAAAATCAGGGGCCAATATTTTAACACCTGCTCAGCTGTGGTAATAAGCTGAAATATGTTTTTTATCCTATATTCTTAACAGCATGTGCAGCGGTTAAATAGAATCACTCTTTAGATATTAGAGTAGTTTACTATAGTTAGGAACAAAAATGTATTTCCTTAGTAACTGAGTCTTCTTTAAAGTATTTCTGAACTTGGAAACAAATCATCATGCAATTTGGAAAATATTAATATTACTAGATGTTACAATGCACCAAAAAGCCCCACCAAAACCCACACAACCCACACGCATTCCCAGGAACTAAAATCGAATCATTTGCCGCTTGTCAGGCATAACCTGCCAAGCTATTAGCTTGCACTTTGAAGGCTTGCATTTGCTCAATGGCTGACCTGCGCATCACAGCCGTAGCATGAGAAATGGCTTTCAAGCTCAGCTGCTTTCTAAGTGCCATCCATCATCAGTAGAAACAGATTATTCCCTTTACAGTCGGCTGCTTTGCCAAATTCTTCTGGCTCTTTTCCATGAGTCACACCCACACCACCCTGGGGAAAAGCAAACCCTAGCCCTGTATCGCTCTCTTTCTGAAGTGGGGAATGAAAAGCAATTACCGTTTGATGCCATTTATAAGGAAACTGAGGCGAAAAAGACAGCTCTATCATTTACCATCCTCCCGCTCGCTGCACCAGTCAGTAGTTCACAGGGGGCAGATAAAGGCAGGCTGTGAGCTTAAAACAGGAGGAGAGTTCTGCTGGGAATATAGCGTGTTGTGCCTAACACAGAACCATAAACAAACCAACACACAGCAGGCTGCCCTTTGGAAGCCCTTCTAAAAATACACGTACACGCACACACTTGTCACTGATACAAAACACCATAAGGGTTATTACTTGCTGTCCCAGAACTGAGTCTTACAAGTGGTCTAATAAGGCTGTCCTGGTTTCCAATAAGGCTTCCTCCCTGCAGTTTGTTTATACTCAAGAACTATAAATAAGATTCCCTTTTCAAATCAAAACATCCGCTCTTTCATTCACAGTACAACGAACAAATTGTGGAGGAGATTTATTTGCAACTAGAAAACAAACCCCAAATGCCTCCAAACGTGGCCTTTGTCTATCTATTACTGCCCTGCAGACCTTGCAAAAGGGCCTGTCAGGTTAAACCTTCACCCACAGTGTCCTGCGAGCAGGGTTCATAACGCTGTAGGATGCTGCTACAAAACAAACCACGAACACAGCAGGATTCTGCACCACAACCAACAGGCACTAAAACCTAGATGCATCCCAAGGATGCTAGTTCCTTCCCCTCCTTCTTCCCCTCCAAGGAAAAGGAAGATAAGAGAGAGAGGTCATAGGATTATCGGCTCATTGTTCAAATCCAGCCCAGAGAATGAAACATTTGGAAAAGCCTTTATTACCTTTTCTAACCAGCCATGTAAGAGGCTAAGGAGGAAGATTATGGTCACTGCTTCCCTGTTTGCGGTCTGTGTTCAAAACAGCGCAGGCACTTTCTAAGGAGAAACACAGCCTGCTGGGCTTGGTTCTTCCCCCCTTCCCTTTACATTCCAACTTAATTCTTGTAATCACCAGCATGCAAAGGGTTTCATAGTAAGTTGAGAATGACAATCTCTAGGGGTCTGTTTGCTGTTTTCCTACTATGTGGCTGAGTGACATAGACCATTAACCTCTTTAGTGAAAACTTGGCAAGGGAAATTTGGAAAGATTCTGTAAACTGAGTAATTTTTTTTAAATGGACTATCACTGGAAATGCACACATCTGAACTTGTGTTCCTCCTTTTAAAACACATGCCCAAACCACATTCCACAGACATATCTGACTACATCTTACAATGTTATTACTCTTTATTGCCAAATGCAAACCTAACATGCCAGCAGAAAACAGAGAAGTCCCACACATTTAAGGGATTCTTGAGACCTCAACACAACAACATGCTTTGAAACCTAAAGCAACCACTAGAGATACAATGCACTACAGTCCACAGTCAAATAGCCAAAAGCAACTACAGCAGCACTGGGGGGGGTTTCTGAGGGACAAAGGGACTACACTTAATCTCCCCTTATCCCCAAAACAAGGTGTTTTCAGCAAGCAATTTCTTATCTGGAAGTCAGACTATGGACAAGCAATCAGCTGGTGTACATCCTAACACAGTCCTTCAGCCTCCCCTCCTCACTGATAAATCAGAGAGGGAACACCCCACTCTGTCCGTCAGCCCTACACCTCCCGCAGCTGCAGCAGCAGCCACTGCTAACATTTTACTTTTATGTGTAGGAGGAGCTCAAGGCATAGAAGAACTCATATGTGGCTGCTCTAGAGAACCTTTCCCCAAATGGTGGGTGCAGACATCACCAGAAGCTGCAGCCAGGGCACACAGGCAGCATTGGATGGGCCCTTTCTCACCAAAGCCCCCTGCTGAAGAATTCATCTCAACCTCCACCTTGTCCACAACAAACACCACTTTTTGACTAATACTGTCCTCACTTTTCCACTGCAGAAAGGATGGTAGTACCAGACCACTAAGTCTTTGGTTCCTCCATTCCCATCCTTTTTTAAAACAAAAAAGTCCAGCAGCTCCACCACAAAGTGGACGTCTTCTTAAAGGTGCCTTCCTGACACTTCTGTGGCTCCACCAGTAGCAGTATTGTGTGTGTCTGTCTTTAACCACGGTGCCAGATCGATCCGTGTGCCACAAGTACTTCCCACCCCCGCCACCCCATCACAGATGGACATCGTGCATTCTGTGAATCTTGACTCAAACCAAGAGTGGGAAAACAGCTCAATCCCTCCCTTAATCCCAGAAAAACTTCTTCCTTGGCAACTGCGCAGCAGTATCAGCAAATCCTAGGTAGTAAAGGGGAAGAAAAAAAGCTGGAAGAGAGGGGGAGGAGCAGAGAGGCAGAAATCTCAAGTCTAATAAAGGAGTGCATGTTGTCCTACCTGCCTGGCCATTACTGACCAGGAATCAAAGTTCAAGCCAGGCAGGTGGCGTTTTTTCCTACCTAGAAGAGGTATTTCATAGAATCATAGAACCGTTTACGTTGGAAAAGACCTCTAAGCTCATCGAGGCCAACCATCAACCATGTCCACTAAACCATGTCCTGAAGTGCCCTGTCTACATGCTTTTTGAACACCTCCAGGGATGGGGACTCCACCACTTCCCCGGGCAGCCTGTTCCAATGCCTGACAACCCTGTCAGTCAAGAAATTTTTCCTAATATCCAACCTAAACCTCCCCTGGCACAACTGGAGGCCATCTCCTCTCATCCTATCTCACCCTAACATCATGTCCTATTTCATTTACAGAAAACTAGTTGTCTATGAATTGATGACAAATTACAAGATGAAAGTTATGTTAAATTATAAAGTCAAGTTATCCAAAAGCACGGAGAGTGCACCAACTACTGGATTTTGACACAAACCCCTATTCTCAACCCTCCCCCAAGCTCAGCAGACTCAGTCTATGTTAATTTAATTGCTTCCAAATAATTAAATTCCACTCTAAATCAGGCTAATCTATGCTCCTTCAGACTTATTACTACCTTGGTTCCAAAGGGTTGTTTTGTTTTTTGGTTTTGGTTTTTTTTTTTTCTCAAAAAAAGATTAAAACCGAGAATTTATTCTTTAACAATTTGAGTCTCCAGTTGTCTGGCAGGCCTACTGAATGAACCTTTCTATCACAGTAATACGGTCACAGCAGAAAATTCAAGGCTAAGTCAGTCTTGCTTTTTCTGCATTTGTTCTGCATTTTGTATGTTATGCTAATTGAGGCTGCTAGCTAATGACTTCAGTACAGTGGTTAGTGAAGTCACCTGTGTTTTTCATTTGTGAAAACTAAACCGGATCTTCTCTAAATCCAAAGGAAGAACATACAGTAACATGTAAAGGGATATTTAGGTTCAAAACACAGGTGTACCAACACTCATATGCTCATTGTGTCAAGGAATATTGCCCACTCCAGAGTTTTGTACAGCAAAAAAAACCCCATCAGGTGATCACATTTATTAAGCTGGTCAGATGTTTAGCACCTTGTCCTTAAGCATGCTATAGTACACCAAGACATCCCAAAGGATGAACGTAACTCATGTGAAACTAAATCTGGTACAGTGAAGGCTTCTCTTATGGTATGAGCATCTGGATCTGCAGCAGGGACAGGAAAATTATTTCCTTTTTCATTCCATACAGGCTCCACTATTTCTGCTTCTCACCTTAGATAAATGCTACCACCAATTTGTAAAGATAAAAATTAAAAATAAAAAAGCTTGGATTTATTATAGCCTTAAGTAACAGGTTTTTTCCTTTCCAATTTGAACATAATAAACATTCAGTATTACTGTGTAAATTAATACTAAAGGCAGAACGGAAAGAGGAAGCAAATAAAAGCATGCATTAATCCCGTAGGTGGGGTTACAGATGCCAAGACAGAGCTGCAGATTACGCCATTTATAGTATATTAGTCTAGCACTATGGAACCGTAAGATCACATCAGCAGGCCAGGCTTCGTTCAATAAATAAACAATTCACAAGGCAGTTTTTCATTAGATATTTGGCACACTAGTGAGAGTAATCAGGGAATATTGATATAAACAACAGTTTTCTATTCATTTCCCAATAAACAAGACACTGGAAGAGTGCTCACTGTAACTAAACAAATCTAAATTTTCACAATGCAAGTATTAAAATTTGGGGGTTTATTCTTAGGCAGAAAGGCAAAGGAAAAAAAATGACAAATAAGTGAAGCTCATACAGTCTCTTTTACACAAAGGCTGACTGTCCCATGTGACAAGCGCAAGCAGAAAGGGCCCATTTATATTTCTCCGTCACTAACAATCACAGCTGAAATGTATCTTTAGGAGCCTGATCTGAAGTTCAGAAGACTTCCAATACACTGCTCATTCTGCAGAACTCATATTCCTGGGTTCTTTTTTATGTCTCCCAATTTATGCAATAGGCCAACTTAATTTGATGCTAGAGAACACCAGTGAGGGCTGAAGATACACTGCCTTGAAACACCACCCCTTTATAGACAAGAATTAGCTTTATATTAAAAAAAAAAAAAACAAAAAAAACAAAAAAACAAACCACCAACCAAAAAGACCAAACAAACCCAAACCAACCTGTGCAATCCCAGCAACTCCTGTTTACAGACTTCCATTAAACTAAGAGGCCAAAGCTCACAATTTGTGGCATATCAGAGCATCTAGCTATTTTTGCTTTATTTCTCAGAAATATTTTAACTGAGAAACTTCAGCATCACCTATGATACCTTACACATGCCAAAGCATCATCTGTTACACAGTGTAACTCCCCACTCAGACTCTGACAGCACGGCTGATGCTGTTTAATACTGCTTATGATATAGTACATGAACACATGTCCTCCCATCCTACACTCCTTTATTTAATCACAAGCCTCATAGCTGAAATGCAACTATGTTCTTACAACATAAACCATACAGATTAAAATCCGTTTAATCTTGAGAGAGAATGATTAAAGGGTTTTGTAAGCAAGTCAGCTAATCAAACAAAAAAAAAATCATGGTACTTTATCTTGTGGCTAACTCTTGTTATGTCTTCATCAGGAACAAATCCACAGTTACCTACTTGCATATCTTTAGCACAAAAAGTGCTTGTCAAGCTCTAAAAGGGATTTCCCCTGCCCAAACCCCCGTATCACAGCCTGAAATTTAAACCAGTAACCCAAAACATACAGCAGATCTTAACCACAGAGCCCTACTAATTTCAAAATCCAACTCACCAGGCCACTGATACCAGCTCCTTTTATCAGTGTGCGACAACTTAAATGGAAAAGAAACAAGCTGAGCGAGTACAACAGAAGTTCAGAAGTTTTTAAGCACTACACTTTCCCAAGAAACTACCACAGCAAAATAGCTAGATTCCCGTTCTCTCTCAAAGCACTAATGATGGTATCACTCTCAACAGACATATTATCTAAAGCACTGACAACTACATCTGTACATTCTGTGATCTAACCCAGTTGAGCATTGAAATAAAAGTAAAGCAACAGATAAATAAGGAGCATGTGAAAGTGAGATAAAGAATATCCAAGAAGAAAAGTCACATCAACGAATCATGAATTAGTATTAAAAGTTGACATAAGTCTGAAGACATGTACTGGTTAGAAAGATTTTAAGCACACTGGTCTAGGATAAAGATTAGCTTTCTCTGTTCCACAATTATTACGGTTTCAGCTGCCCTGAAGTGACAACAGAAAGCATTCAGATGGCAAAAGGACTATGAGTGTTTACAGACCTTCTCCTGGGTAAATAGCATCCTAAAACCTCATGTCATATTTCCCATCCAGCAACAAATACAAATTAACTCTATCTATAGCAGGTAACCAATATAACTGATTACTTGTGTTAATAAGCACATTTATATGATCAGGCATAGATATTCAGCAAACCAAATACAGATGACACCAATGGCTCCCTCCTCTCCACCTGTCTCACATCTCACCCAAAGGTATCTATCAAAAAGCTCAGAAACCACAATCATTGGATCAAACTCTTCATAACTCATGACTTCAAAATCTTCAGTCCATGCTTCCCTATATTACTAATACTTTGGATATCAGATTTATCTAGCCTAATACTTGGTCAGACATGAACTAAGAGATGATTTGTAGTACAGCTGATCCTTTGCATTTAAACCCTCAGAGAAAAAATTTGCCAGTGCCAAGGACTAATTAACTCCCAAGGGTTGAATGCATGTAAGAATTGTGGTGAAGTAAGCGATCTCTGGGACACAAATCCGCCACAGCTCTCCCAAGAATTTAACAGGCTCTTTCGAGCTCTTATTACGAATCACTGAAATGCCTTCTTTAGGCAATTTAAACATGTCTAGTATAGGGGCTTTACATATGTCTATCATCTGAACAATGTGTTGAATAATCTCACCAAGTGCATTAACAATCTGTTTTCCAAAATATTGCAGATTAAAAAAAATAAGTTTTAATAAGCAGAGGCATTTCCTCTGAAGATATCAAATGTGGAGAAATAAAACAGAAATGACAATTTCCAGTAGCCTGAAGAAGTCCATATTGAAAAAACATATCAGCGTCCACAGACATGGGTGAAACTAAATGCTTTCCAATGCAAAAAAGTGGCTTGCCCACTGTAGAACTGTGGGCACAGAACAGCTCAGCAGTCCTTGGCCCACAGGCTTACACACCTGGGATAAGTTCCAGAGGTCATTTTTCAGACTTGTCACAGTAACTTGTAGACTCTGCCACCTGAATGAAGCCCTTCATCTCTTCCACCACTGTGAAAAATCGGTATTTCTGGGATCCAGCCAGTGAAGTCATGCAAAGACATAATACTGACAATTAATTATTTGCTAATCATGCCTTGGTTTCAGGATGAATACCACCACAAATATTTCATTTATTCTTTTAATTCACATTAGACATTCATTGTTACAATGACAAAAATTTAACGCAGACAATTCTAGAAGATTGCCTCTAACTGGCAAAGACTTTAAAACAAGCTCCACTTTGTATCTGCAATTTAAACAGACCATTCCACAATCATCATGCTATTCAGAGCTGATCTGCAAATGAGAAAGAAGTTTTGAATTTGAGAGAAGCCATATGGCAAAAGTTAAATATTTTGGTGTCTGAATACCCATCACAGCTTACTTCAAACTTATCACATTCTTCCCATTTTAGAGAAGCTAGATCCGGAGACCATTCGTAACTGTAGAATTCTTCCCCTGATTTCTATGGACGATGACCAGTGAATGAATTTTCTTGACAACAGCATGACATTTCAAAGCTGCCTTTCACCACAGAGGTGCCTGTATTTTCAGAATAGACAAAGAGACTGTATATTTCATTTATACATACACTCAGGCAATCAGAAAACATTCCAAAACATTTCAGAATTAATAAGACAAGTTTTAGGTAAGCAGCAGTATCATCTGATTTCCAAGCTTGCTTGTTTAAAGAGTTCTAAAATTTGAATATGCTGATTATAAGAAGTTAAACATTCACATGCCAATTGACAATGATGTGTTCAATTATTAAGGAACAAGAGAATAGCTGATGTTCCTATCAGCATGGGTTAGGTCTGGATATGCTACCAAACACACGTAGCTAGTTTTTTTCTGGGCAATAACTAATGATCACTGCCATACACTATACTTTATGCCTCCATAACACTGGCTGTCACCAACATCTGTTAGTAGAAAGCTGTAATATAAACATTTATAAAACAGACACAATACACTAGCTTAACCACTAACGCATGTAATTGCTAATACAGAGCCATATGCTGAAATTTCAT
>VYZV01018508.1:59007-82829 GCA_013401275.1 Pandion haliaetus | reverse complement strand
TTCAAACGCATTTCATTCTAAAGTCAAAGAGGTTGCACTGAAATATTATACAATATAATTATATCTCTGTCCTTATCAAATTTAATGGCTGCAAATGAATTAACTTCTCTGACTATTAAAGAAATCAACCATTTTATAAATTTTCTATTTTGGATTAGAAGAGGAGAGAATGCTAGCTGGCAGAATAAATAGTAATCTTTCCCCCCTAGACTTCTCCAGGATTAATTGTGAGGTCTCATGTCTGAAGTTGTTTAAAGAAAGCAAGTTTGCTTACCCAGCCTTCGTGTTATCAGCTCAGATCTTCAGTGAATGCATTCTTTCAGAAAATATAGGAACTGGAAATCTTAATTTTCAGATTCTTACATGAAATTTATGGTGAACAGACACTGCAGTGGAGCATTAACTTCCCTGCTCTTTTTGTATCAAATAGCAAAAACACTCTGTAAAATTCAGAGTGTTTTAAGTGCACAGAAGCATTTTCTGTTGATTCAGTTGACAGAATTTTTTTGGTGCAAAGGGATTCTTTTGTCTAAGGGCAAACCTTACAAGAAATTTGCTGCCACAGTTTTCTTGTTATTCAAACAAATCTGAGTAGAAGAGGCATAATGTAGTGGAAAAGGGACAAGGACCCATGGATAATAGAATTTATTATTCATATTTAAAAATAAAAAAGTTTAACTGGTGTATTACTCACATCACACCCTGTTCCATCTGCAAACGTAAAAGTACAGTAAAAGTATTTAAACAAAGTAGATAAATTTAGCTTGTGCTGAGATATTTGTAGTAATGTCCTCAATTATTTTCATTGTTGTTAGGCAAAAATGTGGTCTTACTGATCTCCTTTTGTGATTTTTGAATCAACCTTGTGTGTAGCAACACGTAGCTGATGCTCTGCCACTACTTTTTTGCTTTCTCAGAATTTGTTTTCGGAATAGGAGATAGAATGAAACATATCTAATTTAATAGCCTATTTTTTCCCTAAATTTTAGGGGTCTAGAGAAGCAGTCACCCTGTATTAAGTGTCAAGGTTCCCTGTTTGGTTAGCAGAGGCAATTGATTTCCAAGTCTTCTAGAAGAAGACCTACTTCTATGGAAATAATGGCTACGGCTGTTAAGGCATACTAAGAGTGGTGTCTCAATTTAGCATTTCAAGTGGGCAGATTGTTAGTCAAGAGACAGCATTCCTCATATCTGCATTCTGCTAAAATGATCAGTGCTACACTTGGAGCTGGAATGAAAGCTTCATACGGGGTTTCTAAAGAATTATACAACTATTTCATGCCATCCACAGAGCCATCAACTGGCAGATAAACCAACAAAGTCTAGAAAGCAAAGTTTGCAAACACATGAAAAATGAACTATAATCTTTATCAAAGCAAATGCTACTATCTACCTTGTCAAAAAGCATTCTTTCTGTTCCTGTTAGATTGACCTCTTCCTTTTGTTCTCAATCAGATTGTGAAATAACTGGCATCAACCCATATCCTGTGCATTGGTTAACAATTAACCACCTGTCTATATCCACACTTCCTGCCTAAAATGCCTAATTAATTTATATGTAATGAGACAAGATTATCAATTCATGGGACAGCCCAGACGGCAGCTTTCTTGAATGCTTAGAGCAGTTTCAAATAGGTACAGAAATAACAATTTTGTTTCTACCTGTTCAGTAGGCAGAACCACACACAAGATGTACTCACTGATGAAGAAATGATTGGAGAAAGAGTGCAATGTGCCGGTCTAGAATATTACCTGAGAAGATATAAGGCATCTCAAGGAATTCATATGGCAATGAAAGTTTCACATGTTGTTTAAATACCACTGTATATAAAGGATTGTCTTTCGTGTTTGCTTGCTTGATGATAGCATATTTTATGTGTATATAAAAGCTTGTACATATAAACGTTGTCTGAAATACCAGTACAAGAGGTAATAAATATATTGTGGCTTACAACTACACGGGGAACAATTAATTATACCCATGTATACCTGATTAAGCGGATTTTGTTTTGTATAGCTGGATTTTTGCCTGAACTTTTCATTTCTTCACAGAGACTGAAACGTCCAAAATCTTATTGAAGAGGAATATACCACATAGATTTATTATGGCCACAGAGAATTTTTTATTGCAGTCTGAATTGACTCCTACCAGCACTGTGAGTGTGGGACTTTTTCTGAACTGCTCAGTAGTATCAGATGATTTATCCACATCAAGAGAAATAAGTGACTTTGGTTTAAACTTTTCTGTTCTGTTTCCACATAGACACAGTTTGTCTGGTGCTGCTTATTTCTTTTTTTGTGACTTCTAAGATGAACTCTGAAAAGTTTAATGACTATACTGTCCAAGCTTGGTTATGATTTTGACTGATGCCTTGTATTGGTAAATATCTGAATGTTATACAAACAGACATATATGATGGGATTGCCTGCAGTAGAAGGGGACTGGATTCAGTGACTCTTGCCTTCCTATATTCCTTCAATATATATTCCCTTCAATCACATAATTGCTTATTGTTAAAGATGAAAACAGCCTGAGAAGCAGACACCAACCTCAGATCTCTCTATTCCTATTAACTGATCTAATCAATAGACTTGAGAAACATGGTCTCCTATTTCTTTGTTCTACTACTTTTTTTGTTACTCTAATCAGAAGGAAACAGCTTCAGTAGAAGTGGTACAGGGAAACCTGTCTCCCCTTTTCCCCTTAGCCTGTAAACTAGGGTTTGAGGCACTTTTGGAAGGTGTGAGAGGGGGATTTGAAAGTCTCAGGAAGAGTTGGAAATAAAACTTCAGTCTGCCAGCTTCTGGTTCCAACCACCAGACTTGTATGATATTGTGCAGCAGCTCCTATTTGAGTCTCTGATGCCACAGGGGTTTAGGTAAATATTGTTTTGGCAGGCAGAGTTCAGAGTGTTGCCACTCGTGAGAGTCCCTCTGAAAACCTGTGGTTAGCAGATCCAAAATGGTCCTAGGTATGAGAGATCAGCTGAGCAGCCAGCCCACACAGGACTGAAATGCTTCTGGGCATTTGCAGAAACAGAATTTAAGTACTGAGGGAACTTGAATGAAATTTTATTAAGCATTTGGATTGTGCATGGTCTTGATAAAATCTATGATGTGGACATAGCCCAAGTGATTTGCTCATCATGACAAAAGTGTTATTGTATGAAGCTGATGAATTAACTGAGCAGGGGTTTATATTTCTTTATGACCATACTTTATGACTGCCTGAAATAGTCATTTGTGCAAGGAAAAGCATTTAATCATCCCACCATGAGGTTGTGATGGCATCTGTCATCAACTATCAGAGTAGTGACTTCCAGTCAAGTTTGACCGGGAAAAAAAATTAATTCAAATGTTCTATACTTAAAGAATACAAAAGTCATTGTTTATATCTCTGAATTCGGTTATACAAACAAGCAAAAATCTATAAAAAAGTCAAGAACATCAACTCTTGAATGTTTTAAGCTGTGAGTGACAGAGAAGTGCAAGAACCTCCCTGATACTCAGAAGGTTTTGCCACTAAGACCAGTTCAATTATTAGATTGGAGATGGTGCATGCAGCAGAGGAGGAGAGGCTATGCATAGTAGTGCATGGGCCAACAAAGAAGCTGAGTAACCAGCGTGGCTCTGCCAGTTCTCTGTTCATTGTTTGGTAGGAGCATGAGCCAGTCTTGGCAGGGTATCACTACCTTTTTCATACTGTCATACCAGACTACCGGTTCAATGCATGGGAGCATGGAACTACGTTTAAAAAAGCGATACTGTACAGTGTGTTCAGTGGTACCGAAGGACCCATGGTAGCAATTTAACATGTGCGTTTTCATTTATGTTCAACTTTACATCTACATAGCCTTTGCAGCATTCTGCATTCAAAAAGATGGGGGGGGGGGGATTTATTATTTCATTTTTATTAAAATACAGATGAAAAAAGAAAACATTTCTAGCCCCACAAGAAATCAGATTGCCAGGTGTTTAAACAGGTGCTCTTTAAAAAAAAAAAGAAATTTTTCCCTAGTCGTTTTCTTGTGCTGGATACAACCACCAGTATACTAACATCAAAACATAAATCATGCTCAGCAGCAAATGATTGGTTTTGCTTTCCAATCAACTCTACATAAATATCAAACCTATTTTTTAGCAGAACAACCTTGTGGAGGCATTATTTTCTTTTTAATGCTTATTTAGCCTATGGAAAGAAGATTTATTCTGTTTTACCAAGAGACTTCGATCCTTATATTATTCTTCCTAGAAGAATGATATTTCACTGATGATATAATATTCTCTCTCAGAATGGAATCACTGCTATTCTATCCATGAAATTACTGTATGAATGCATGTTTATTCATTTTAACTAGAAATATGCTGGAAGAATTTGCTGAAAGGTCCACAAAATGAACATATTTATTCTGTTCATATGTAGATGTCTAAACAGATGTTAGTACATAAATGATGTACTAATGTATTAGTTACATTTTTTTACATATAATTTTCAATTAATATGTAAAACATTGCATAAAGGGGTAAAGGCTTTATAATTGTTTCATCTTCATCAAAGTCACTGATATTGGCCTGATGCTCCAGGTGTTGATTTTCAATTTCCCTTGTGTTTTCCATAGACATTCACTTTTTACCTTCAAGTAAACATGGCCATTTTTTGAGGTGATCTGTACTTCAACTCATGAAGGAGGAGAATTAAAATAGACACTGGGTGCAAAGGGTACTAACGAGTTCCTGTATAAAGTATGCATCAGCCAGCAAATTTTGCCCTGGGATGTACCTGTACTACACCATTCATTTTGTCGTAGTTTCAGCCCTGCCAGTAACAAAGCACCACGCAGCTGCTCACTCACTCCCCCCTACCCACCCCACCCCACCCCTGGGCACAGTGGGATGAACAGAAAATATAAAGTCAGGCTCGTGGGTCGAGACAAGGACTGGGAGGGATCACTCCCCACTTATGATCATGGGCAAAAGACAGGCTCAACTTGGGGAAGAAACAAAATCAATTTCATTTACTACCAAACAAATCAAAACAAGGATATTAAGAAGTAAACCCAATCCTTTCCGCAGGCCTATCTTCAGTCACACACTGCTCCAGCACAGGCTTTCCCATGGTCATGGCCATCCTGGGGGGCCTCCGCGCTCCTCCACGGGCTGCAGGGGGACAGCCTGCCGTCTCACCACGGGCTGCAGAGCCATCAGCCTCCTCCCCTCTCCTCCTCCCCCTCCTTCTTCACTGACCTCGGGATCTGCAGAGGTGTTCTTCTCACATTCCAATCCCCCCACTCACTGCTGGTTCCCCTTCTTAAATCTGTTCTCCCAGAGCCGCTACCACCGTCACTGATGGGGTCGGCCTCAGCCAGAGGCAGGTCTGACTTGGAGCCGGGGAAGCTTCCAGCAGCTTCTCACAGGAGCCGCCCCATGCGGCCCCCTCCGCCGCTACCAAACAACCCCTATGCTACAGAAACCCATAGCACATTTAAAGGGTAATTTCCATCCCAATCTTTCTAATTTTTATTTTTTAAGTTTTTAAAAAAATTTGGTTAAATATAAGTATTTTATGAAGTAGTGCCTGGAGGCTCCTGTCAGTCTTTATCGTGTCACCTTTTAAGCCTGAAACAATTTTCTGAGTTAAGAATTCCTGTTCTTTTTTTTAAACAGTCAGACTGAGAATAAATAGTTATTTGCACAGCTTATTAATTTGCAGAAGATCTCTCACAATTTTTTATGACACAAAATAACATGGAATATTCAAATCCATGCCTCTGTTACTTATTCATTACCTTTTCTACTTTGACAAATGATTTCATCATGAAGTTTTAAAATATTTTCTGACCTCTACCTATAACAATACTGATCAGGGATTGCTTAAGTTCTTAATACAGTGTTACATACTCTGTTTTCTACCTGAAATATTCTGTGATGAGATTTTTAAAGTGATCCCTTTACTGTCATCTGTTATGTGTTCTGGGATAGCAAATTCACATTTAATTTTACTACTAAATTGCTCTTCATCATGGATTTTACATGTTTTACAATGATGTTGACTTTGAAAAGACAATTAACATGGCACAGTTTTACCTAGGGATTTATTGTTGACACTACTGATGGTATGTAAATGTCTAATTACTTGATCAGTTAGCAAAAAATAGGAGTTTGAATTCTGTTCCTTAAATGCAATGCTCACCAAAGGACATCATCTGTACAGTAGATTTCTTGTGTTTAGCTCATATTTTCCCTAATAAATGTGCTCATGGTCAGCAATTGTTTACAGCTTTGCTTAACTGTAACTTTTCTTTCTATTTTAGTCACCTTCCAAATAATTCAACAAAGGACCAATGATGAAAATATGAGATGTTTCTTTTTAGATATACATGAAATGGAATTTTGACTTTTTCACTTCAGGGTCCTCAAAATGAAGGTGCCTTTTTGTTACATTGACTGTACTGTTTTGAGAGTAATTAGGTTTTGAGTGTTGCAGTTAACAAGGCACATACACTATGTAGCACTCATGATACTTTCATACTGGTGAGACACTGAATCTAAGATGGACAAACTGTGAGTCAAGTGTGAGCTGCACATTGTTGTATTTTGATCATCATAAAAAATTATATTTAGAGAATCCTTAAAAGCACTTAGTACTCTTTGGAAATATAAGCCATATTTTTCCCCAGTCTTTCCCATTTGCTCCAGATTGTCTGTGTATAGAAACATTGTCTGTTTTGCTTTACCTCTCGATTCTGTTTGTAGAACAAGATTTGGAGATGTATAGAACAGAAATAAAGAAAACAACAGAGATAATGAGTAGCAGAAGCAAATCAGGGTGCCAAAAGCTGAGGCTTAAAAATGGTGTGCTGAACTGTCCCCAGAATGTAGACTAGAAAAGGTTATTCTGGATCAAAAAAGGTGATTCTGTCCTCCCCCAGACTACAGATACTTCTCATTGAGTTCAGTCAAAACTACCCAAAAGTATTTGGACTTCAAATACAACTATTAAGTCTGAAAATTTCATAACCCACAGCATCCTGTGAGCTTAGTATAAGGCTGTATTACAGGCTAACCATCCAGAACAGATCAGCCCAGGATGTGACCTGTCATGCTAGGGAAAGAGTACCACAACACAGGAGGATAAAGTGAATCTCTCCCTGGTATACCTTCCTAGTTTATGGAAATACTGGCTTTAGTTCGTCTAGCAAACAAATAACTGTTTACAGTTTTTCTAGACAGATCACCTGCAGTATTTATAGCAAACTTGAACTTGTGTTAAAGTCACATCCTTCCCCTTCTGAAAGGATTTGTTTCTGACTGTCTTTTGCAATTAGGTAGCAAGTGCAAATTTCTAAAATGTGTATCTCCTTCTGAGTTCCTTTCCCACAAACAACTTTCTGTAATCAGCTTCTCTGCATTGTTTCCTCTTAAAATCCTCTAAAGGTTCCTCAGCTCCACTGTCACAGAGATTACTATCTTTATAGATGCTTTAAGCATGCAGTAGTTGATTGACAGTGTAATCCACATTTTTATGTGATTGGGTGGCAGCTGCCTCCCAGGAGTAATGTGTTCAGGAGCACGTCTTTTATACGGAGATCAGTGATAAATCTCACATTTTCAATCTTGCTATTTAACCTGGGAAATTGACTCTGTTTTTTCTGTACTCAAGGGTACATTTTTAAACTTGGTTCATATTTTGAGGAAATCTTGTTAATCACTTTGGTCTCCTCTGTAAGTATTGTCATAAGAGGATTTTGGATTTCAGGATTTTGCTTCATTTGTTGATACTATGATGTATAAAAAATGAAAAGTCATTTGCATTCCAATTACTATTTAAAAGAAATCCTTCTTTATTCATTGCAGTGGGACAAATGTAATCAGATTGTGAATATATCCTTGCCTGTAACTTGAGCAAGGTGACTCAGTGTCCTCATGTGTTAGTTTCATGGATGAATACACTATGTGTCCCACAGTTATGTGTATTAAGATCATCTTCCTCACACATGAACACCTTGGTGATAATGGATGATATAGATGGCTTAATACATTAATTAAAACCCCCTATATTACACTTTTAAAAATATTTGAAATAAAATAAACATTTTCTGACAAGGAACGTCAAACATCTAAATATTGTAGGAAGATATACAAGATATACAATAACAAATCGCAAATTCTGCATCTGGGATAGCGTAACGCCAGGCACAAGTATAAACTGGGAGAGGAGTGGCTGGAGAGCAGCCCTGCAGAAAGGGATGTGGGGGTGCTGGTCAACAGCAGGCTCAACATGAGTCAGCAGTGTGTCCTGGCAGCCGAGAAGGCAAACCCCATCCTGGGGTGCAACAAACACAGTATAACCAGCTGGTCAAAAGAGGTGATTATCCCGCTGTATTCAGCATTGGTGCAGCCTCACCTTGAGTACTGTGTGCATCTCTGGGCCCCACAATTTACGAAGGCTGTGAAGGTACTGAAATGTGTCCAGAGGAGGGCAACAAAGCTGGTGTAAGGGCTGGAAGGCATGTCCTATGAGGAGAGGCTAAGGACTTTGGGGTTGTCTCGTTTGGAGAAAAGGAGGCTGAGGGGCGACCTCATTGCTCCCTGGTACACAGTGATAGGACACATGGGAATGTTCAAAGCTGCCTCAGGGTAGATTTAGACTGGACATTAGGAAGCATTTTTTTACTGAGAGGGTGGTCAAACACCGGAACAGGCTTCCTAGAGAGATGGTTGATGCCCCAAGCCTGTCAGTGTTTAAGAGGCATTTGGACAATGCCCTTAATAACATGTTTTAACTTTTGATCATCCCTGAAGTGGTCAGGCAGTTGGAAAAGATGATCATTGTAGGTCCCTTTCAACCTAAAATTTTCTACTCTATTCTGTTCTATTCTATTCTATTCTATTTGTGGGTTGTTTTTTTTTTGTTTTGTTTTGTTTTTTTTTCCTTTAGGGCAGCCACTGGCTTGGGTAGGGAGTAAATCCAGGCCTTATAGTCTGAAGTTTTAAGTTGGGTGAACTAAGGCTAGGTGTGACAGAACCAGAGAACATGTATATGTACCCAAAGATGTAGATTTTCCTTCAGTTGAGGAATACTTAAAAATATATATATATATATATATATATAAACCTGAAAAAGTAAATATGTGTCTTGAGCAAGTCCAATCCATGCTTGCATTGACTCTTGTGATATCTGTCATCACTTGCTTTACATAGATGCAAATGTCTCTACAGCATGCTCAGTTATGGGTGATTTAAGACCAATTAAGTCTTTGTAGCGTATCTTTTTGATCAGATTTTACACAGGTATTCTCAGCTAAAATCATGTAAATTGGAAGCCTCACACTGCCAGTGGTAGAAAATAGGAAAGATTTTTGTGCTGCCGACCTTGCTGCTTCTGTTACACATTCAAGAGTGTCAAAACTTTAGTAGTCTTGTAAGTGTAAATGTCACAACTACTGCAGGCATTTTAAGTGAGTTATTCTTATCATAATATTCCTAATGGTTTCTGAAGCCGTGTTATTCTTCAGACAGGAGAGAGAAAACACAGCTGTGTAAATTATGGCAAAGCAGGGGAACATCAGAGTCATAGGTGTCTTTCAAGCTTGGCTGACGGTATTACTGATTAGACAATCATTTTGCAATGCCTTTATCCAATTTTTTGAAGCTGCAATGTATCACAGTGGCATTGATTTTCAGGTGGGGGGGGTTGGTATTTTAAGTCAGGTATCCCATTTCCAGCTGTGGCTAGTTCCTTATGGTTCAAAGGAAGGTGAACTACCGTTTGTCTACTCTAATAATGGATTTAGACAGTTGTGCAATCCCTTTTCTGATAGCTGCAGGAAATGCCAGCAAAGGTAACCATGCTGCTGGAGTAATTTCACTGGCTTTGTAGACAGATTAGTGAGCGTACTTGTCCGTCGACAAATTAAAGGTGGAAAGATAGCATATTGTCCCTTTTAGTTAGTTCCTGACAATACATTTCACATTCTGTACCTCGGCTGATGTTAGCAACCTTCAACTGACCTCTGACAAAATATCGAAACCAAAACATTCAGCTTCAGGTTTCCGCATCTGCCCTTCACTTATGCTTAATTATTCTGTCTTGCTCGCTGTGTCACAGTGAGCTGAAAGTGGAGGACCTTTTGCACACCAGCAGTCAAGACTCGTGATTGCTCAAATTGTGTCTCCTTTCCCCAGCCAGCAGTAAGGTGGAGTGACACTGTGCATTGTCAAGAAGACCAAGCAGGACGGAAGACAGCTGCATCAGAAGTAGCAGAAAAAAAAGCAGGTTTTTAAAACCAGTGCAAACTCTTAAATTAAAGGGAATGTTTTGCTTTGGAGACTGTGCTGCTTTCCTTAAGCGGTGGCAATGTAATGGCAGTAGAATAATATCCAGAACGCAAGTATTTAATTGAAAATTTTCTGATAAAATATAGTAAAAAGAGAGATTACTTTTTATAGACAGATCTAGCAGCTCATAAGCTTTAGGAGTTTAAGTGGCTGTTAATATAGCTCAGACCAAGTGAAATCTCTAGGATTTCCATTCTTCAAATGCTGTTGCATGCTCTGATAGATATACTTACTTTCGCAAATAAATTCTTATTACTCATAACTTTGACCAGCCAATAATTTCTTTCATTTCTTCTTTTTTATACTAGGGTATTAATAGAGTAGCATGCATCCTGAGGTCAGGATATATTGTAAAAACCATGTAAAAAGATGTCACCATAAACCAGTTTTTAAAATTACCATGACAGCAACAGACTTGAAGCCCAGAAGACAAAGTTCCAATGTTGCAAGTTGCATACACATGCTTAATTTTACTCAAAAAATCTCTCTTTAAATCATGGAGGTTTTGTACTTGAGTAAAACCTGTATATCTTTTTTGTAAAGCTATGTCTCTGATATGTCATGTTTTAAACCCCAGTAGGCAGCTCCACCCCACGCAGCTCACAGTATGATGGGGGAGAGAATCAGAAGGCTAAAAGTGAGAAAACTCATGGGTTGAGATAAAGACAATTTAATAAGTAAAGCAAAAGCTGCACACACAATCAAAGCAAAACAAGGAATTCATTCACCACTTCTCATCAGCAGGCAGGTGTTCAGCCATCTCCAGGAAAGCAGGGCTCCATCACGCGTAATGGTTACTTGGGAAGACAAACACCATCACTCCGAATGTCCTCTCCTTCCTTCTTCTTCCCCCAGCTTTATATGCTGTGCATGATGTCATATGGTCTGGAATATCCCTTTGGTCAGTTTGGGTCAGCTGTCCCAGCTGTGTCCCCCCCAACTCCTTGTGCCCCCCCAGCCTCCTCGCTGGTGGGGTGGGGTGAGAAGCAGAAAAGGCCTTGGCTCTGTGTGAGCACTGCTCAGCAACACCTAAAACATTGGTGTGTTATCAACACTTTTGCTCATAAATCCAAAACACAACTCTATACAAGTTACTATGAAGAAAATTAACTTTATCCCAGCCAAAACCAGTACATACTGGTAAATTAAACAGTGCCAAAGTTGCTGGAGCTAGTAGGTAGACCAGTCCTCTATATTGTTAATGTCTTCCAGTTGTCTATACTGTTATATTGATAGAACTATCTTTAGTATCCTTTTAATGTAAGCCAACTAAACAGTTCTTGGGCATCCAAACATTTCCTTGAAGAAACATTTCCTTGGTGCAATAACCAATTCCCAGCAGACAGTTTGGATCCTTTTCTAGAGTATAACATCCCTTGTAGTGGATGCAAGCTGTTCTGCATGGGTCATCCTCCAGGCCAGAGCAAGGACCCAGGAGCTGTTCTGTTCATCAGCACAGAAATAGGCTATGTGGTCTTGTGAATATATGAAATGCAGTCTGCTAATGGATGAGGAAGACTAATTTACAGTGCGCCTTATTTCTTGTGGTTCGTGTATTCTGTGTGTTGTCGGTCACCTGAGGCTAAAGAGTTAATCATAGCTGCAGTGCAGATTTCTGAAATGGTTCAGTGTCAACCACCATTTCTGGAGCAGAACAAAACCTGAAATTTCTCTTTAGTGTCAGGAACCAGGTGGTTCTTAAAGACTGTAAAATTGATTGAATTTTAGTGTGACTCTGCATTGCTAAAGATGCTTCAAGAAAGAAAGTCAGATCACAAATAACCTGTAAGTTTACATGAAATCAGGCTGAAGCTAGTTCAGTGTTCTCTGGTTCTTGCCACCTGAGTTTCTTGATGGGTAGTAGTAGAAGTGCATATGACAATATATAACCACTTTATTGCTGCTAGTTGAACATTTGGTTTATGGTTCTTCAAGCAACCTTGACTCGCACATCCCTAAATTTTGCATGTGTCCAATGCTAGTATACAATATTTCGTGTACTTTTACTAGAGATAGTAAAAAAACAGTGCATCAGTGTCCTAACTTATGCTAATATAAAGCTATTTCCTCTTTTGATCCTCTAAAAGTTCTTTCTCAGGAAATATTTGACAGTTATGATTTTTTTTAGGATTACACCCAGCTTCTCAGATAAAATTAACTTGGACCAATTGACTAACAAAGAGCCAGTATCAAGGGCTTCTTTGATGACACTATGTAAAACTAGCATATGCATGGCATCTGTCCAACTGAAACTAAAATCTCTTTCAGAGAAACTCACCTGCCATAGCTATGTCTCAGGGTTCCATAGAAATGGGACTGGCACTGCATCCTGCACTTGAGGTCAGTGAATGTGGTTCTCTGTTGTTCAAACGTCTTACTTTGGAGCTACACATCAATTTTGTTAGAGGAGACAAAAAGTGGTATGGAGGATTAGAGCTTTATCAGTTTGTCTGGCTTCTTTAGCTCTTAGGACACCTGAGGATTTCAAAAGTAAATCCATTTTCCCTATGAAAACCACAATGGAAATCTTGTTAATAACTGATGAAGATTCTCCTTTACATACTGTATGTTTTACTGTGCAGAGAATTGCTCACAGTGGGGTGGGGTCAAAAGAAAGCCTGTTCATGTCTGAGGAGTGGGAAGATAATAGTTATGTGAATGAACAAGAGCAACACTCTCATAAATAAGTAAACAGTTCACACTCACAGACTTTTAGTATGACTTTACATATAGGTTGCAGTATCTATGGTCAGGAGAGCTGTCTGTAAGGCTTTTCAACCTTAAATTGTAATTTCTGTGGCTGTGTGGTTTTATCACAGCATGCTATTTTAACAAGGCTCACTGGATTCATTGGAATGGTGCTTGCTTTGAAGGCTGGGAATATCACAATATTTTACAGCGTAAGAGTTAGTAAATTACAACACTCTCATTTAAACTCTATTCTTCTCATAAAGCAGATGGGCATTAGTACCCTCTATATTCATTCTTTTTCTCAGCTGCACAATTTTCTAAGGGCCTTGGGGAATTATCTATAGTAACTCTCAAAGCTTGCTCTTAGTATTCAGCAAACCAGTTACTCCCTATTTAAAGCTCTTTTTTCTTCATTGTTTGGTACAGTACATGATTTGTTAGACTCATTTGTTTGTATTTAATTGCTGATTTCTGCAAATATTCCACAAATAATTTCTCACCTCCTCCTGAGCTGTTAATTAGAGTTACCCTTTCATACAATTTCTAATTTAATTGCAGCACACTTGCTAATTGTGTCTATGTCAATGGTTCCATGTTTAGTTTCAGCAGTTTCTATGTCTTTCTCAAATACTTCTTAACAATAATCCAAAATACATGAGTCAAAGTGTGTGTTTTCCCAAGCGTGGCATTATTATTAACTCAATTCTTCCATGCTGATGTAACTGTACCTCCAGGATGGCATATTAGCCTAGGGAAGCAGTTCTGGTTCTGAACTGTTTATTCATGGGAATATTTATGAATCTGAACAGAACAGAACTGAGACTTTCTAAGGTCAAAATATTTCCGCATCTTCCTTCCTATGGCAATGCACTGAGGCACTATTTCCCTAGCATTATTTCTAAACACCATTTTCATTGCCTCAACACTGTTTACTAACAATTCCTTTTTGTTTTGCAATTTTTTTCTGTCTGTCTGTTCTTGTGATGTCATTAACAACTGTGCAAGAAAACTGTAAAAGGCCACCATTCCCATACAGAGATCAGAAGGAGTAAACGTCTGTTCTTGCCATCTCTACAAGTGCTGAATTTTCCTGGATGATTGTTTTCAGTATTCATCTTCTACCGCACTTTGCTTTAAACTCAGATCTTTTAGCATGCTTTTATGATAGGCCACATTTTTGTTTCTGGCATTCTGCTTTATTCAAAAGACTGTCTTTTCTTTCAAAAGATGCACTGAGTGACACTAAATGCCTGTAGCCTCTTTTTCCTCAATAGCTTTGTGAATAGCTTACATCTTTTAAGCTTGTCATCCTGGTTGCCACGTTTTTGCCACATAACATCTGAGACAAAGCTGATCAATAGAATAATGGTTACTGCACTGCAGACTATGAGGCGGATTTGCAGCTTGGCCTCCATAAGGTTGTCATCATCAATAGCAAGGGAATGGTTGCACAGCTGATTTGCAGCAGTTCTCAACGTGTGTTAATTAAATCTGTAATATAGCTGCTAGGCAGCCAGATTTGCAGCCCTCCTGGACAGCGCTTATGTAGCAGTTCAAAATATTGTAATTAAAAGAAAGACACAATGACTAACACATATATACAAAATTTACATGATTCCACATTCTCTTTTTAGGTTAAGCAAGCCATCTGAATGCCAAACTACTGTTCCAAAATCCTCCCTCCTTCTCTTATTCTGTGTAGTTCTATCTGGCATTTGACAATCAGGTTGCAAGCAGCAGATCCCAAAAATCTATTCCCGTATCAGTCATCCTTACAAACAAACGCGTTGGAGTTACAATTTTCAGGACTGACCTTCAGCAACAGTAAGTTATGAAGAAAAAAAATTGTAACAAAATTGTTTCATATAGTTTTATTTAAAGAATACTGATGAAACATCTGATTGAGAAACAGCTATAAATCTAGTTTGGAATAGAATCAGAAGAGAAGTTTTCTATAATTGCATTTTAACATAAATCTTAAATCCCTTTGGCTACATCTAAACTTTTATTTGTGAATGTGCTTTATTACTTCTCTGTGAAGGGGATTTTTTTATTTGTTCAAATACTGATATTTGGCTAAGTCTGCACCCATGTGTGTTATGACTGCTTGGCAAACCATAAACATGAATCACAAGGAACAGAAAACTTCAGAAACAACTAAACCCAGTAAGTAGCTTAGCTAAGGAACAGCAATTTGATGGGATGTTTGAGACAGAGTTCAAGTTACACAGTAAACCTTTCTCTGAAAGCCTTTGCACATACTCTAGTCAGGCAGTGATGTGTGTGTTTGGGTGGAGGAAGACCCAGTCCTGGGAATCAACTCAGGAATGGCTGAGTCGTGTGCTTATTGTCCTGTGGTTGGATAGATATAACAGGAAAGCGGTAACACTTGATTTTCCCAGGAGTGACAGCAAAAGTAGGGCACAATACCTTGAAGTTTTGTTATACTGCTCAATCTTTTGAACACAGGCTTGGTGACAGTTGGCCATCTGTGGCTGCTGTCCCTATTTCTCTTCTTAGTCTGGTTATCATGAAATCAATGGTGTTACTACGGACTAGGGTTTCTTAGTCTGCAAGTAACATCAATCCACTGGGAAGTGTAAACAAAATGTAGTGATGGGATCCCCTCCTCTTTTTTAGAAGACACCACCACATGGGAAAGCCCCTTAACCAATTTGAACACCTTCTGGAAAGCCATACACCACTTCTCTCTCCCTTTGGTACCTTGCTGAGGCAGTAACAGTATTCTTAACCAAAGGCAAGAAGAGAACAAAGCAGCCTACCTCAGCCTTTTCCATTGTCCCATCACAACACTGGAGAGACTTTGAAGATAGTTTTATCCCCATTCTGGGAAAGGGCCGAGAAGAAGGGCATTTGCTAAGGTACAGTACTGATGGGTGGTCTCAGACTGAGGTGAGACTGGTCAGCTCTGGGCTCTGCAGTGCAATAAAGCCAACTATAAAATTACCATGATCCCATCTTAGATCCTGGTAGCATCAGCACTTGATATTGATATTGTGGCTTGCTGCCACAGTTTGCTAATGCAAAATAGCACATTAAATCATATTGTTACTGCTGTTAAGTGCTCCTGCCCATCACTAGTCTGCAACTACCATGAGTCTAGAACTACAGGAGGGTAATGTCCTGCCTGCAACCCCTAGGGTAAGTGGCACTGGAACAGAAACCAACAGCACTGATCAAAAGAGGAGTACAGATGTCTGTTGTGCAGATGTTGTAAAAGAGCAGCTGTGGATCTTAGTGTGAACCCCAATGTTGCCTTAAGTAGCACATCACTTAGTAGATAGAGGTTAAGACTTTACAGGCAACTTCAAGAGGAAAGCAGAAGAGAGATCATTCCTTTAACTGCAGATGATGTTTAGCAGAAGCAAGCCTGGAAAAGTGAGAGAGTTCAACATAAAAGCTTTGCAACAGCTGGTCAAGGATTAGGATGAGCAGAAAGAAAAGTAGGTGTCTGCCTCACCACTTCCTTACAGAGCTTAGGCCTAAAAAATGTGGTTATCATAGCCTACATGCCTGGGTGGAAACTTTGCATACTGCCACTGAGGACCCTCAGATTCCTATTCTCTCTATTCATAAAACATTTCTGTTGCCTGTCTATAAGACAGCCAATCAGAAAACAGATATTGCATATATTGCACTGTATAAACAGGTTCACCAATCAGAAGTCATGATTAGAGTTATCTTTACTGAATAGTTAAACAAATGCTGGCAATAATGTATGAGGAAGCAACGATTCTAGATTTGTTTACAAAAAGAATTTGTTAGTCAATTGGAACAACGAACGAACTGCTGAATGCCATAAAGAGGCTAAGTTTGTGTATAATCTGTTTGTCATTAATAATTTGGTTTGCTCTATTTGTTTACTTATATGTGCTAAACTATTAAACATTATGTACATTGTTATAATGTGCTTATATCTATGCTTACGATGAAGAGAGTCCTCATTTTCAAGCTAGCCATACAAACCAAGAGGCAATTAAGCTAGGTATGGCATGGTACTTTAACTTGTATAATTGCAATAGTATTTATAGGACATAAATAACTCCATAATTGCTAGATTTTATGGTTCACATTCTACCTTATAACAATTAGACTGTTACAGAGTAATTATGTGAATTAAATTATTTGTGCACCACAAAAACAGACTTTCTTGTACTTTGGGTTTACATAGTGTGCAAAATCTAACACAGTCTTTTCACTGTGTTAAACTGTGCTGTTTATTGGAGTGTCTCAGATTTAACCCTTACTCTTCATCACAACAGGATGTAGATATAGGTATAGATATAGAAGGATATAAATATAGAAGCCTTAACCTCTAGAACTCTGAGCTGCAGGCTCACACACACAATGACTGAAGTAATTTGAAAATAAAAGGGATTTGTTTTCTCTACTAGGGTATAATGACTCTAGTGACATGCATCTCTTTGAACTGGAGTTTTGCAAAAAACATTAAAAAGGCAACCAAAAATTCACAGCCCAACAATTAAGAGTAATTTTCCTTTGTTTTCTCCCCAGATGTTTTGTTTCACTGCTCTCTTCCCTCTGCATTATGCTAGCACAAGTATTTGTGTAGTTGCTCTATGAAAGGTTGGTGAAAAACAAATCAGCAGAATTAAATTAGTTATTTCTTGGGATTAGTTTGCTTATTTAGTTCTTTGGCACAGCTAGAAAAATACCTGTGCATGTGTAACACTGGAATTGGATAGGGAGGATGGGGAAACAGGTGACAGGCAGGAAAGGAGGAGTGGCCAATGCTTAAGCCAGTTGAGGAAAAGCATCTGTAGTTCTGAGTACTCTGATGAAGTCACATATCTCTTGCTTCTCAGATTTCGGTAATTCTATTTCATATGTAAGTCTTCCGTCCTAGGTTTTGAGATTTGGGTTAGGATCTCAGGCACATCATAAAGTACTGCTGCACCACTCTTCGTCCACAGCTCCATCCACAATGGGGAGGTAATTTTGTGCCAGGCCACAGCCCTTCAATGCTGAGGGTGTTCTGAAGGGGTGCAGAGAAGGCTATGGGTGTTGGCATTTTGAAGATTGAGGATTTGTACCACAGACTTTTTCTCATCTCTTCGTACTGTTGAAATCCAATTTAAGGAATAATTTTCTGTTTCTGAAAAGAGCCAAATTAAGGAATTGGAAAACTTATGGAAAGAAAATGTCTATGAAGTTTTTAATCTCTTGATAATCACTTTGAGACTCACCTAGGAAAGCTGTAACCAAAAGTTATTACCGTTCGTGAGTTCTCTGAAGGCCTGAGTGAAATGAATTAGTGTTCAGCCCTGTTCCCAGTGGACAGCCTTAATCACTACTGCTCTGTGCTCGTATACTTTTCAGCAAGAATATGAAAATCTAAATAAAAATTGAGGAGAAAGAGGAGGGGCATTTGAACTAAAATCTTATGGTGAAGACTCAATACCTCTTTTGAACAGAATTTTTTTTAAGTAAACTACAAAGGCAGTGACTTTTCTCTTGACTCTTAGGTCATGAAAGGACACTTTTGCTGATTGCTGTCGAGCAGAATGGTTTATCTCTTCAATACTGATCCGAGGGAGCATTTCAAGGGCTGAGACTGTAACTGAGCTTCCAAGCCCATTGAAGCCTCTGTCTTTGGGGACAACAGTATAAACTTCTCTCCTTCTTTCTTCCCAGCACCCCAGTTGCTTACAGAAGCTTACACTCACTTCTTTATTCTACTAATGCAGTTTCTAGCACATTCTGAACATTGTTTTTGCTTTCAGAGTGCAATTGTCTCTTGAACTCCATCAGTGCTCATGGTCCTTTCAGCTTCACAGTTTCTGTTTTTATTCTGAGGAATTTTTTGCCTTTCCAATAACTCATGATACACACTGTGTCTATGCTCTTCAAAAGTTTATACAGCTTAATCACCTCATTTAATTCTTTGTAATGACACTAAATCTGAATTTTCTAGCCTCTCTTCAAATAGTAATTGTAACCTGCAAGATACCTTATCAGCCTTTTCCCACTATTTTGTACAATTTCCAGGTATTTGGTCTGCTTGCTTTAACAAGGTGCCCAGATTTATGTACAATACTCCAGGTAAGGTCTCATTAGTTTTGTGTACACACTGCCAACATCTAAAATGTTCTCTTCAGATATGCGTTTTCCTCCTCTATCTTTGCTGCAGTACTTTCTAGTATTCTGTTTACTTTTTTAATTGCTGCCAAATTTGAAGCTAGTGATTTTACAAATTACATCATCAATCCTGCCAACACTGGCAGATCCAAAAATGGTACGACAAGCCAGACACTTCCCGTTCCCGACAGACTTACATATCAGTGCAGATCAGCTCTGCTTTGCATTGACAAGAGACTTGTTTTGCACATGCACTGTGATCAGTGTAGTCTAGTGTTTTCAAATGTCCTGAGCTGACAGGTGTATGGAAGCTCACTAGACAGTAGCTTAATATGATAGTAGTCTTCAAGTACAAGTGATCTTCACGACCAGATTTGTTAGTTCCCTATCAAATGTTCTTTTTTTGAGTCAAAATGTTAAAATTTTTCAGTAGCTCTGATTGTCCCTAAGACAGGTGGAAGAGGGAACCTTCTCAAACTTTTACGGCTGTATAAGAGCTACTGAGAATTGGATGTCATCACAGCAATTCTCTATTGTGTGTTGTTTGATTGTTTGAGAGAACCACAGCTGCATGATATCACAAAGGATAAATTACACATCTGAATGAAAATTAAGTATTTTGCTATCAAGGTTTTAGGAGGCAAGGTGTGTTTTAACACCTAGTCAACCCTGAGAAGTCAGACTTGCCTATGAAGAAGGCCACCAAAGTCGTGAGGACATTTTCAAACACAATTAGATACCTAATTCACTTAGTGGGCTCTTCAGCTCTAAATCACATAAGAGGTTACTCAAAATTGATTTTTTTTTGCCAGAGAAATACTTTGGTCTCCATTGACTTATTCTGCCTGGGCCATAATGGGTGTGATGTGGTTCAGTGCTCTCTGTTTCTGGATGTAGATTTGCAAATGGCATATACCCATGTTATATCACATCTATCTTTCATCATGGAGCTAGCTAGATCCATGAATAGAGGATCTGTCCCCTTTTTCTTACTGTACTTCATGACATGTCCTTAATTATACTTTTTTTTTTTTTTTTAATTCAGATGCAGAGTGCACTTTTAGGTTTAGATACTGTATTTGCATGTATAAACTTGGGTATTTTACCTTATTAAAACAACCAATTTACCAAAGCTTCCTAGTCTAAAAGCTAAATAATTCAAATAATTCCTGATAATCTAAGCTTTCAGGTCTGTTGCTGTTTGTATCCACTGAAAGTATCCCTGCTGTCTATTTGCATTTTGTGCTACCTGAATGTACCAGCTAATCCTTAAGGGACTTCTTAATTTAACTCAAATGGTACTCACAAAAAATAACTTGACATTTAAATTCTTAGAGAGTATTGATTATTACCCACACTATTTCAGGCTCTCAGATGAGCTGTTATTTGTGCCTACAGATGTTTCATCTGTGAAACCACATCAAAGAAATCAAAGATAATATATGCAAATATCTGCATTTTTTCCAATTTCAAGTACCTCAAAGGTGGTTCCATCAGTGCACTGAATTAGTATGTTTCACTGGACAAGATGCAATAAAGCTGAAATTCCTTAATTTCAATACATTGGAAAGAACTTTTTTTTTTTGACAACTATTTTAACACAATTTTTAGGTTCCTATTAATTTGAAACTTTTCTTCATCTTTCAGGTTGGAGAAGTTGACTTGTTTTGAATGCTAATGTGGACTGTACTGTCCTCAGCATATTTTCACTTTGATAATGGAATGCCATATTATGCTTAAGGATTTTTTTCATCTGATGTATTTTTTGTACAGTTTATATATAATATACGCATCCAATTTTGACTTGAGTGGGATTGATGCAATATTCTGGGCTACAAGTGTTCAAAAACTTGCTTAAAAATGCTGTTATGAATAACTTGGCAAAAATTTACTCATTGCAGAAAGGCTAAGTTCTATTATCATCATAGAATCATTTAGGTTGGAAAAGACCTTTAAGACCATTGTTTCCAACCATCAACCATGCCCACTAAACCAAGTCCTGAAGTGCCTCATCTACATGCTTTTTGAATACCTCCAGGGATGGTGACTCCACCACTTCCCTGGGAAGCCTGTTGCAATGCCTGACAACCCTTTCAGTAAAGAAATTTTTCCCAATATCCAATCTAAACCTCCCCTGGTGCAACTCGAGGCCATTTCCTCTTGTCCTATCACTACTTACTTGATAGAAGAGACCAGCACCCTCCCCACTACAACCTCCTTTCAGGTAGTTGTGGAGAGCAATAAGGTTTTATAAGTGTTTTATAAGTTTTATAAGATTCCTCAGTCTAACTCCAGCCACTCATTTTAAATTGTCTTGTGGCAGGAAATGAAAACTTACACAGTTCTGGAGCTGAAAACTGATTATGAGCCAACTTAAAAATAAAAAAAAAATATTGAAATTAAAAATCCATAGATTAAAGTATATTGGAAATATAAAAGGAATTGCTGATTTCCTTGGTAAAGGAATAAATGAAATAAATGAGCATCTGTCATTTAATCAATTTAAGGTGAGCATAGGAATGCATAGAGAAAGATGGCTACAGAGACTGTGGAATGAGTGAGCCTTAGGAAAAAGATTCTTGTAAATCATTGGATAATTCAAGATGCAATACTACCACCCCATTATATGTGAATAGCATTATTGCCAGTTGTATGCATATGCCCACCATCTTGCTAAATTTAAAGGGAATATAATGGATGTCTTGCATTTCACCTTAAAGAAGAGAGAAAAAAGGCATGTATTACACTAACAATAGATTGTAACAATACTGAGACGGATTTACTTTTCAGTAAACATTTAGTCTATAGTAAACTGAACATTTGCAATATGTACTATGAAACATATGAAATAGAGGCCAAAAGATGCCAGGGAGTGTGCAGAGATCTGCAAATATCTTTTATTATTTTATTCTGCTGACAAAACTAGCAGGTACCTCAGAGGTGTACCATTTTACTCCTTCCTAACTGGCATTTCTCATTTGTCGCATTATACAGCTGTGCAGTTGTGTCCCTACTGAACACCAGAAAACTGATCAAATCAGCTGGTTTATGGTTTCTACTGGCTGTAGCTGAGTATATTCTGTTCTGTAACATATGGCAGTTCAGAGCAGTGTGTTTGAACGGAGCTTGGGAAACAGTCGCATTCACGGTGTGTTCATTTGGTGAAGCGTGTATTTGTCCTCACTGCTGAACTGACTGGCTGTGACGGTCTTGTTTACAGCTCTTATCTACAATGATTTTCTGTATTGTTACTAAAGTTATTTTGCATCCTGTTGAAGGTTCTTTGCTGACATCCTTTGACTTCCAGCTCTTCTGCTAAAGTAGGATACTGGATAACTCTCAGGCACTGTCTGTTATTCTTGCCATTTCATATTTCTGCCACGACAAAGAGTAATATAACCTAGATGTCTTTCTGGTCTGTGGCCCCTCCCCTTTTCCTAAAGAAACAGGTACAAAAAGAGTATTTTAGGGATTTTTTTTTCTTAGTCTGACAGTAAAACTATGCTCATGTCTTAGGCTTTCCCCCTCACTTAATTCTTCTTACCTTTTTTTTTAAGACGGTTTCTACAACTTGATCTTTTCTATCCTGATGTATTTATTAGAATACTATTATTTTTGTCATATTTTATTTCCTTTAGTTTATGTGTTAATGAGGACTGTTTGTTACTGAATATAAGTCTATTGCTATATTTGGTGGAGACAATTTCCTTATTCATCCAGAGTACGTCTCATCTACATTTCAAGAATATCCAGGTTGTTTTAGTGATTCGTTGCTTCTACATCTATGCTTTCAAATCTGGAGTAATCTTTGTTCTTTTTTCTCCTATATGTAGAAAAAATTGTAACTTATTTTGTTACTAGGACTACAAATAACAGTATAACAGTCATCTTATGTATTTCATTATATATTGAATTATGAGTAGTTGATTAAATTTTTTTTATCTTTTCTTTTTCTTCTGTAATATATATTTTATTATACAACCATGCTTCTCCTTTGGGTTATTTTGCCCTACAGCTAATTCCTAGTACGACAGATGCTACAACTTAGATGTATATACCTCCATTTATGATGAAACGCCAGGGACCCTTCACTTGTGGTTTGGCTAGGGGTTCTTGTCTTACTGATTTACCTTCTTTGAACTATAATGCTATTACCTCATTCCTTTTTCTCCTAAGCAATCCTTACTATAGGGTGATATATCCTTCAGCATTTGTCTGTATTGATTTTCATTTCCCCATTATATTTCAGTTAAACATTTTTGCACTCCACTTCTATTCATAATTTTGGTTTTAACAATTACTTAGCATTGTCATGATCACTTTATCAGACTGGATGGAATTGCTTTTGTCTGCAAGTGCAAACTTAGGTCTCAGCTGCAGGTTTAAATGCCCATCAGCTGGAAAATTCGTACAAGTAACAAAACTCCAGTAAGTGTTCCCCAGAGAATTCTCTGACTTGTTTCAAAATGAAGTTTGCATCATTGATTGAATTTGGACAACTAATTTTTTGGCTCTGAAATATCCTCAGATAGCAGTCACAGCTATGCAGTGGCCCAAAACACCTGTGTCATCTTCTACTCCCTCACAGTTACACTGCCACTCTTCCTAACTGGCGTGGTTTAACCCCAGCTGGCAGCTCAGCCCCACACAGCCACTCTCTCGCTTGCCCCCCC